>JXTC01000023.1:1456506-1524037 GCA_002914845.1 Trema orientale | reverse complement strand
TTTATGTTATCAATTTTTTTTAATGAAAATTCAATTAAAAAGTTTGAACTTAATATGTTTAAAAAAAATTGTTAAAAAAAAAATAAATAGTAGCAAAAAAAAAAGGGGGCCGAGGACGGGCCAGCCCGGCACTTTTGGCCCTCCTCGGGCCCGGCCCGGTCCGGCCCGATATAAGCCCGACGGGCCAACGGGCCCGGGCCGGGCCCTATTTTATTTTGGACGGCTTGGCCCGGCCCGCTCACTCTCTTAAGCCCGTGATGGGCCGGGCCCGGCCCAGCCCAGCCCGCCCATTTTGCCACCTCTAGATGAGAATGATAATTTTTTGAATTGTTTGGCACGAATGAAGGAGAATATAAAGGATAGTGAGTATTTAATTATTAAATTATCATATTATCCATTTAATCATATTTTAATATTCTTTTAGGAAGATTATATGTCATTACATACAAAAGAAAAAAAGAAGACAGACAACCTTCCATAAGTGGGAGAATTAAAATTATTGGGCCCAAAGAGATTCTCAAAACCTCTACTTTTCCTCTCCCTCCCTCGATCCTCCTTACCAAACAAATGACTTTATCTCTCCTCCTATCCCGCTCCTTCCACCTCTCTTCATCATTTTAAAAATCCCTCCTACCAAACATGGCATTAGGCAAAAAAAAAAGAAAAAAAAAAAAGAGAATTTAAGATGAGAGGCATTTTCTTGGATTCATTTTTTTAAAAAACATTTTCGTAGTTATTATTATTATATTATTATTATTATTAAATTATTAAGTTTTATAGCAATTTTTATTGGAGAAATTCCAATTTTTTTCTCTCTTTCTTTCTCGTGATTCATAAAATCAGTTTTAGTTTTCATATATTGTGAAGAATTATTTTGATATAAAGCTATTAATTTATAAATATTTAAATAAGCAATTACTTTTGACAAATGAATTGATTTAAGAACTCCTCGGAAAAAGAAAGACAAATAGAGTCCAAAAAATAAAAAATAAAAATAAAAACTAATTTGAGTACCTTTTTTTTTTGGATACTAATACAGTCCCTTAAAAGTGTTTTTTCTTTTTTTTTTTTTAATGCGGTCCCTTAAAAGTTGAAACTAAATAAATGTTTTTTTTTTCCGGAAAAAAAAAAGAATAAGAAATCGACACGCGCTGCAGGTTAGGGTTGAGGGGGTTTCTAAAATTAATAGAGAAAGCATCAAATGTCAATTTCATACGCGGATAATTTTAAGTGGTCCACGTAATCAAGGTCGTTTCGATATCTTGACACTGATGACGAAGCTTTGACCAACATAAAAGCCGTGGTTTCACAAGGAAATAATTTGCTAATTGCCATAAAACCTGCTATAATTTTTCGGGCAAACTTTTTTTAGTTATTTATTTTTCAGTAAAATAACATTCAAAAGAAAAAAGAAAGAAAGACTCTTAACTATTTATATCAGTATTTTCTTTTCCAATTATCTGAGGACGTTTTTATTTGATTATTCTAAGAAATTTTAAAATGGCTTTTGCTTTCCAATTTGTGTGGTAACGGTTCAAATTAAGGATACAAAGAAGAGCGGTTCACTGCACAGTTGAATTCTGTTGTGAAATAAATATGTTAATAAATAAAATTCAAACGATATCGGAGAAAATAAATGTGTTTATCCTGTCCTCTTGGCCACTAGGAGAAGAATGCTAGTTGCAGTCAACCAGTTTGATATTTGAATGATAATGATAACAATAACGCTAAACACCACCACGCCATATTTCACTTTTTTAATACCACTTAATATGGCATATGATCTGTCATTATACAATTGGTAAATAATATTTAATTTATTTGTGGTAAGTTTCAATTTATTAGTTGAATTGTGACAACTTATTGCTATGTCAAATAGTATTAAAAAAATATAAACTATATGAGATCTCTACCACTCAGTAACGGAGCCAGAACTTAATTGTAGTAGGGGCATAAGAAAATTTTCAAAATACAACAATGAAGCAAAAAGTACCTAAAAATTCATAATAATATTGAATGAAATAAAAATAAAGTATACTATAGAATATACTATGAAAATTTTTCCTGAAAAATTGACTTTTTTTTCTTTAATTTCTTATTTTTGTGAAGGAATTGTCTTTATTTTTCTACTCCCATGACGAAAAAGAAAATTTAGATTACATGCAAAAATTGAATAATTGAGTTTTGAGTAAAACAAATGTGAATTAATAGTGAGGACATAATTATAAAACAATATTTTAGTAGGAGTAAAGTAGAGAAAAAATTTTATTTCATATATAAAATTAAAAAAGAAAAGAATTGAGTGGGGGCCGTGGCCCCACTCGTTCTCATTTTCCTCTACCCCTTGTACCACTATCTTATTGATAAGAATGATATTAAACATCATTCCTCATATCCCACTATATGACATGTGATCTATTATTATTCTACTAGTGAATAACATTCAATTTATTTATAATAAGTTTCAATTCACCAGTTGAAAACAGCTCATTTGCTACGTCAGATGGTATTAAAAAAGTGATAAATTAGTTGAAATCTCTTGCACTATTCTATTGATGAATATATTTGGTCATTTATTAAAATGTAAAAAAAAAAAAAACTATATTTAAAAAAAAATAAAGTGGAAAAAATGGAAACCACTCCCCCCATCTGTAGGAGTTTTAAGTAGCCAAATATATACCACTTTCTAAGAAATATGAATAAAATATATTGGAATTCATTTGGGTGAAACAAATGACAAACACAATAGATTTTTTATAAAGAGAAAAATTAATAAACTATACGACAGAAAATAATAATTATGAATAATTAGTTAGGTCTAATAAGTGGTATTGGTCTAATGCGACTGTGGACGGACTGGCTTCGCTCGTCTTGGTTACCGCAGGCTTAGACTAGTCCCCTAGACAATCAATCCCACAGTCTCCTGTATTATGACTCAAAATGGCCCGAAATGCAAGCCGACCCATTTACCTTCCGGCGCCTTTTGAATTTATTTGTTTAGTGTTTATATTTTTCAAAAATAAGATAGGGAGACCATGACAAGCTGACTCATTCCATCATGTTATGTAGACCTTCTCACGGTCCATGAGAGGAATGACTGTTTTCCCATTAACCTACTTATCCATAGGTACTTTTTTTTTTTGGGTAATAAATCCATAGGTACTTGTATGTTCGATTAAGTTGCTTAAGAGTGGGTAGAAATTTAAAAAACCGATGCAATTGTGGGTATAAAGGTACACACCTCACATACCCAACCTGATTATTAGACATATAAAGAAACAAAAATATATAAAGATATGTAACTTATAAACATTTACATATATAGAAATGTTTTAAAAAAGAATTTTTCGTTAAAAAATCGTGCAATTATGTTTGGAGTCCGATTATGTTGACTTAGATTTCGGTAACTTAAAAAAAAAATACATAATATGCTTAGAAGAAAAAGGATTATTATGGTCATGAACTAATTGGTATAGTACCAGAGACAGAAGCCAGGATTTCTATCCAATAGGGGTTAAAATTATATTTTATCTATTTTATAGGGTTATTAAGTTTTTTTTTTTTTTTTTGAGTGGGAGCTTTGTACAGAATTTAGATTAAAAAAATTATAAAAATATGTGAATAATTAGGCTTTTATAAAAGAAAAAGAAAATTGAGTGGGGACTTATGTCCCTCCATCCCTGATAGTACCCACCTAGCTATTATGATGAGGAATACTGAATACTCGAACTTGTCTTGCCTTGCCTTTTTAAATGGGGAAATGTTGCTTGGATATGTAAGATTTATCCACGTGTTCAGGGCGAGATATCCATATCCAATGCAGTGCAATCCCTAGGCCATAATATATAAACATAATATGTCCTATCTAATATTTGTAAGATGAGATGCACTCAGTTCCACATTTGCATCTCTAACTTCAGCTCAGAGATCCCAAATTGAGTACTACTTCTAATGAGTAATGCTAATGAGAACTTGTTATACCAAAAACCATGTATAGATACTTGGCCTCAGTAATTCCATGGTGGTGACTTGGTTGAATCTAAATTCTCTACCAAATGTTAGTTCACAGTTCATGTTTGACCAATGAATCAATGCCATATCATATTAAAAGTTCTAAATAACAATTATAAAGTTAAAAAATTGATTAAGTGGTTTCATATTTTGAATGATGTATCTTCAATTAATTTGTGGATAAAATATTTGAAATCTTTTTAGTTGGTTTGCTAGTTCGACTTTGTTAAGTTTGCATTCATAGGCTTATGAGAAAATTTTTAAAATTATTGAGCTTTTGATTTCATATTTGTATAATTTTCTCGTGTGAGATAGTAGCTCTAGAAGCTGAAGTTGTATTATTATCAAGGCAATATCTTTGTAGCTTAGAAAGAGGATTTGTGAAAATTTTGGGCAAATAGATGGAGACTAGAGTGTAGAGAAAAAGTCAGGAATTTATCAAATAAAAGACTATTAAATTTTATCATATATTTCATGGAAAACTCATCACATATTCATGTAATGAGATTCATTTGTTTATTTTTTTCGCTTTTCAATAATATTCCTTTTTTTCCTTCTAGATTACTAATTTATTGCAAACAAACAACAACCTCACGCACAACTAGTTGAGAAATTACAAATATAGTGATTTAAAGCTAAGACTACATGCTCTGATACTATATTTGATTATCAATTCATCTCGAAAATTTAAAGTTTGATGTGGTAAGCTAATAATAAAATTATATTCTAATATTCTCTCCTTATAAAAAAGCATTTTAATCAAGGATGGAGGGAATCAATGCCTAATTGGGTTCAAGTTCTCTCTTAGTTTTATGTTGCCTTTGCAAGTATCTATATGTATTTATCTTTTTTTAGTTTAAATTATATACAAACCCTTCAAAAATAGACAAAAATAAAATAACTCTTATCTTATATGTTTTTATATATTTTTTTAATCTTAAATTATGTACAAAATGTCCATTTAAAAATAAACAAAATATAAAATGACTTCAACGAAGTATAAATTAGGCCTCCAATAAATGAAACTACAAACTAAGCATTTTAAGATTATTATGAAGCGTTTATAAGACATAATAAAGAGTAACTGTAGATATCTATAATGCTTCAATATGTATTAATCGCGAATAATAGTATTTTAATATTCGTCAATTTTCGGTTAAATATTTGTTATAGTTCTAGCTAGTCTTTTTTTTAGACAAAAATTCGATCCTTGTCCTTGATTTTAATCAAACAAAAAAACTTATTACATGTGACAAATGAGTTTTCACTTTTCAAAATAATGTGTGGCACTTGTAGAAATTCAAATATTGTTCATAATAATAATATGTGATACTCCTAAATTACCTATTATGTAATATGCAATGCAATAGTTATCACTATTAATGCTTCTTGAGTTTTTTTCCCCCTTTTCCTTTCTTTCTTTCTTTTTTTTTTTTGGAAAGAAATTCTAGCTATTGAGTTCATGTATATGAAGTTAAGAGAGAAATTTACGCACAACACTCGTTTTTGTATCTTATATTTCAAATATATATATATTTTTTATCATAGTTTTCATTTTTGCGTCTTATATTTCAAAAATATATATTTTTATTTTTCCTCAGAAATACCCGTTTTTCAGGTTTAAATTTCATGTATAAAATATATATGATATATATTTGCAGTATAAATTTATACCGAGTTTTAGAAATAATTTTAATTCACAATATAACTTTTATGTATAAAATTTATACACATTTAAGTGTAAAATATGCACGGTATATATTTGTAGTGTAAGTTTATACCTATGTATATGTTTTGAAATGGATACCGAGTTTTTAATATAATTTTTATTCACAATATACATTTTATGTATAAAATCTGTACACACATTTAAATGTAAATTTTTACCTATAGATTATATTTGCAAATACATGTGGTATACATTTTGAGATGTATACTTTTTTTAATTATTATTTTTATGCGATATACAGTTCATGTATAAAATTTGTGTAGTATAGATTTCTCTAAAAACGTATAAAAATAAATATTTATAAAATAAAATAATGGGTATTTATGAAAATATCTTAAGAAAATAGGTTTTTATGAACTTTTCTCAAGTTAAGACCACATAATATTGAGTATTTATAAGAAATGCCTTTTTTAAAGATCAATTTTAAAAAATAGCTTTTTTTTTTACACCTATTTAATAAATGACCATTTGTTAATTTTATTTTGAAAAAATAGCCATTTTTTAGTAGATCTATTTTTTTTATAAAGTAAATCAATTTTTGAAAAAGTAAATCAATTTTTGAAATAATAACTAAATTTTTTAAAACTTAAATCAATTTTAAAAATAAATCAATATATTTTGATATACTAAATAAAGTAAATCGATTTTTTATAAAGTAAATCAATTATTTTAAAAAATAAATTAATTTTTTAAAAATAAATCAATACATTTTTTATCGACTAATAAATTAATAAGTAATAATACTGTTCAAGTATATATAAAAGAAGATAGATTAATGTTCACGCATATATAAAAGAAAAATCCTATTCAAGCATCTATATAGGGTGATGTTTCAATGGAGTTTTTTGTTTTTGCTCCATGGATGGGTACTCTAATTTGGGCCATTGGATTTTAATCTAGTGGTTATAATAATATTAGTAATTTTATAAAAAAAAAAATCTAATTAATACGTGTATATATATATGGAAAATTATTTCTGATTAAAAATATTGGCTACCTGTTAATGACCTATAAGTTGGATTTTTTTTTTCAATCATCTTTCCATTATTTTTTTTTTTTAAGGGAACTAACGTTTTTTTCCCTTTGATTGAACGTTTTTTTTTTTTTTAGCATAACTAACGTTATTTTTTTTAAGGAACTAAAGTGATTTTTTTTTTTATCATTTTTGGTGTTTACGCGTGTTTTTTAAGTCATATTTTCAATCAAAATTAATTTTTCTGTTTCTTTTCTTAGGTTGATCATGACGTACTGTTATGTACATGTTGTACTTTTTGAAGAAAGACTCGGAATCTTTAGGCCTTTAGTTTCTATATCTCTGATGGTTTCAACTAGAAAAATGTGTCTCTAACTTCATATGTCACTTGTATGGCTACCAATTTACCAGTTCTAAGGATTTATGAGTGGTGAATAAGTGATTGAATATGAAAAGAACTCTTGATTTATAAATTTTCTTGAGTCAACTCCCTTGTTGATGGGAATGTTTTTAAGTCCTAAGGTTCAATAATTCTTTCAAGCTACATCTAGATTAATATATCTTTGATCCAAAAAAACAAAACTAACTAACCATTTATTTATTAAAATTTGAAAACGTGGATATTCTTAAAACAATAATTAAAAAAAAAGACCAAATATTATCAAAACACTTTCAAAAAAAATAATCATATATATCAAAATATTAAATAATAATAATTTTGATTAAAAACAATTCCTTAAAAATCATTCCAAATTATTTTTTTAAAAAATCATTCCTAATTCTTATTCCCAATTCAATGGAAAGAGAATTCTCTAAAAAATTAGAATAGGAATAGTTGTAAGTAAAAATAATTTACTATTGCAAGTCATTTTCAACTTGGTCAAGGTACCCATCCATGGAGCAAAAACAAAAAACTCCATTGAAACATGACCCATATATATATATATATATATTCTCATGAGCGTATGTTAACATACGTATATTCACTTTATATGCTAAATATGCTACGCAATTCGTTCAATGTTTCAGTATCGTAGCTAAACATGTGTTTTTTAGGGGCTACAATAACTAATTAGGCATTCTTTAGCATAGCATATAGTAAGTATATAATCCGATTATATATATATATAGAGAGCATGACGATGTATCAATTAAAAATTTTTAATTTAAGCTCCTTCCTTTACATGTGTCCCTACATGCATGCGATGATTATTTTTTTCTTCCTTTTCAATGAATGTGCTTGGAAAACTTCATATCGAGATGCTAGGCATATCCTAATTAGATTGTTACACATCCTAATTAGATTATCACCTACCTAATAAAATGATACTTTATTCTGATTAATTTAAGAAAAAAATTCGTAATCATTCTATGTGTTCTGGTTTAATTTTACAATCCGTCTATTTTCAAAAATTACAAAAATATTTCATTTGTTTGTGAAAGGTTTAAAAAGTATATCCTAAGTTTGTTTCCATTGTGTAACTGATTGATTTTGGTGAACAACTTTTTGACACAATATATATCTTCGAAAAGAAAAAGAAAAACGATAGTTAACATCACATTTCGCTTGAACCAAGAATGAAACTTTCACGTTTCGATTTTGCTTACCTCCTCCACTTATGATTCACATTACTCCGCAATATTGGAAACTTTTTCTTTTTCCTTTTTTATCATGTAATGAAAAATAATTTGTAGAGAAAGATTGCTTATTACTAATTTTATTTAGTCTTGCAGCATTTCCAATTGTTAAGGGAGAAAAAAAAAAACATAATTCGTAAAAAAGCAAAGAAACATATCTGGCAGAATTAAAAAATTAAAATAAAAGACATCATATATACATATAAAGAAGAAAGAAATGAATGAATATGGAATCTATTGAAAATAATAGCTTGAAGAAAAAACATCATAATTGCGAAAAGCGCACGTGGAATTGCATTTTGGCCCTCTAGAGATTTTGTTCGTTCTTGTTTGTTTAAGAATTTTGAAAATAAAATAAAATAAAATGTGACGTGCGAAAAACCAAAAAATAAAAAGAAAAGAATTGTTCCATTAACTTAAAGAAATTAAGATCCAACCATTCCGAAAATGGAAAGTATTCCCTCTGGCATTGGCGAACCATTTTTATCTTTATGTGGTAAAGATGAAATATTTATTCTTTTCATCTGGACCGTCCATTAATGATTGTGAATCCACGTGGTTTTTCGTTGTTTTTGGTTCCAAATCAGGAAAAGATAACTGTAGACAGAAGGATCTTAATTGCATGTGATATAGTCTTTTGTCTCCATTTTTGTATTATTTTAGTTTGGAATCTATCGGAGAGAAATACTTAAACATAATTAAAAACTAATACTCTAGATATATTTTATTTTGTCTTATAGTTATTCTTTATGAAGTTTTCTCTCCCTTTTCAGTTTATTATTCACAATTTGCCTTTAAAGAAAATAAGATAGAGCACTCAGTCATAAGTACTATTGTGTAAGCCAACTGGGGTTAGCTCAGTTGGTCCAAGGTTTGAGGGTTGTGTGTGTGTTTGGGGGGGTCAGGGGTTCAAACCTTGATAGTGTGTGTCATTTTCCTTTAATTTGTAGTAAGTGGTGGTCATTAGTTAAGCCCCACTTTTATAAAAAAAAAAAAAAAAAGTACTATTGTGTATATGGTATTCTCTTCCTTTTTTATTTTATGTTTTTTTAAAAAAGACATGTATGATGTATTAGAGTGAAAAAGATGAAGATTTTTCTCTCTTACTTCCGTGTTATGGATGTATAATTAATGAGGGTGATACTTGTCTCCTATATGATGCATGTTGTGTACCACTATTGTAGATTGAATGAAATTCCTCCCCTAAATAGAAATTGAATTTATGTTTACATCAATAAAACCTTCGTTCTTTTTAATAAAATGTATATAATATAATTTAAATTTTGAAATCCAATCGAATTGGACCCCTATTAGCAATTTGGTGAAAATTAGTTTGCAAATGACCCATATATTCTTAGTGTATAGTATTATGTGTCTTGCCAAGATGAACCAAAAGAGAGAAATAGGTATGTAATTTTCATTCCAGATTATATAGACAAAGGCCATTTGAGTCATTTTGCAAACTCATTTTGATTAAATGATTGTTTTTGCTCAATTTGATCCGATTTCAAATTATGTTTGACATAACTCGTAAGGAGAAACCAATACGTATACATATATTTTTTTTTTGGCTAAAATTTGAAAACCCAAGTTGTTTTTTTTTTTTTTTTCAATAATAACCCGTTCAAAAACTTATCCCTCCCAAAAAGGAAGAAAATGTGCAATATAAAAAGTGAAGACAATAAAAAGAAATATATGATTCCTTACGTCACAGCTGTTTGGCAGCGATTGTGAGGGAATAATGTCCAAATTTTAATGTAACACATGTTGGAAAATTCCGTCACCAAAATTATTAAAAACTTTCTAGTAAATATGAGTACGTACTAATATAAATAATTCATCATTAAACATAAGTTTAACGGATATAATTTAAAAAATCAAAAGTAAATTTTTTTGTCAAATTTAACTGGAGAAGACGGAGTTAAAGGGTGTCATTTTGTGATGATTTAAAATTAAAAAGAATAATATAATATAACGGGTGTTTCAGTGTAATTATCCATAATTTAGCGAGGAATTAAACCAACCTAACAGAATTGTGAAAACATCATTGAAAAAATTCTATGAAAGAGGCCCCTGAATTCGTATACGGAAGATGTACATTTATTACTTCTTTAATCTTGATCAGAATTTGACTTGGGAAAACGACGACGTTATTATCAAACTGTACCTAAGGAAACAGCCCAACAATTTTTCCTTGGTATAAAGAACACGTTGATTTAACCAAAAAGAAAAAGAGAAAATAAAGCAACGTATGATAACTAGCAGTTTTCCATTTGATACTGCGTTGCTATCACAATCTTGAAAATGTGGCCTTTTCTGATGCTGAATATGGACCATTTTCAATGCATGGTCAATTTCCTCAGCCGGCCATTTTAGCCAAATACGTTGTATTATATATTAGAAAAATACAGGGAAAACGACTATATATTTACATCTCTTTTTCGGAAAAACTCCAGTGTCTGATTATTATTATTATTCTTTTAATTTGAGGAGTGAGCATTTCAACTTAGAACTCTTCCTGAATCATACCAAGATTAGAAAATTCTGAAGTCCTTTAAATTACTTTAATTCTAATTGCTTGCTCGTTATTAGATTGAACTTGAAATACAGAATCAAAATCGCTGGACATGTCCAGATTATAGTTAATTTCTAATTCGGTGTATAGGTATTCTTAATTATGATTTGAAGCTATGGCTATATACATAGACGGCTTCATTTTTATTTTCAAAAAATATTGTCACTTTAATATGGTATAAAAGGTTTTGTATGCTTTATTTATTTAAACTATGCTGTTGTATGTGCTATAGTTTTGGATATGGATGTCATTTTTGTCCGGCAGCACAGGTATATGGAGATGTTTAATTCGATAACAGGTCCCAGAAGTCGCCTAACATTATTAAAGTTGTTTGAAGGCCTCTTCCTCATTCTTGGATTAAGGTCAACACTGATGGTTCTGCTTTTGGCACTCCCAGTCTTTCTCAGTGCTCAGGGGTGTTTAGGACTTATCGTGGGTTTGTTCATAGTTATTTCTGTATTCCTTTGGGAGTAGGTTATGCTTTTGAGGTTGAGTTGGCAGCGGCAATTCATGCGATTGAATTTGCTTGGAAGCGTCTCTGGTTGGAGAGTGATTCTGTTTATATAGTTTCTATCTTATTATCTCGTTCTTTAAAAGTTGTGATTCTGTTTATGTAACTTTTATCTTATTATCTCGTTCTTTAAAAGTTTCTTTTCGATAGAGATCAGCTTGGTCTAGGGTCTAGGGGTACAATGCTAATATGGATCTCGTTGTGACCCATATTTATCGTAAGGGTAATCGCGTTGCTGACTCTTTGGCTTCTCGAGCACCTTCCATAGTCTGTTCTACCTGGTAGTGGACCGCTCCTTCTTTTGTTTATGATGATTGTATTACGAAACCTAGTTACAGATTTCGCTAATTTTTCTACTCTTTTTTATTTTTGTTCCTATTTTTAGTCTTTGAGAGGTCAGGTTCATGTTTTTCTCTAACTAGGTGTCCCTTTTTCTTCTTTCTTTTTTATTTCAGTTTCCCTCTCGTTCGGTCAAAGTTTGAAAAAAAAAAAAAAATCGATAATAGGCAGGAACTGATCCCTTATACTAGTTGGGATGGGGGACGGTACCCACCCTTATATACTTTCACCTGTATTTTTAAATAAAAACACAAAATAACATAAACTGGAAACATAAATTTTTTCTTTTGATTTTTTTTATTACATAAGTGGTCTTTGTTTTTTTAAGTCGAATATATGTACCAAAATTGTATTTATATAAGGCTTTTTCTATTTTTTTTTGGGGTATAAACGGGGTTTGGGGGCGGGGATTCATGGGTAACTCACCTCGATTCTGTTTAAACAAAGGATGGATCGAGGACAAGGTTTATATATATATATGGAAATGGGAATGGAGAGGCATTAGTCTCCCACCCCGCACGTTTACTTCCATAGGTTTGGATAATTTGAGTTATTGAATATGATAAGCAGTAGGTCAAAATAAAAAGGCCAAGATTATTAATATAGAGGTTTTCTTTTTTACTTTGAGCTTCTTGGGATGATCTAGTTCACTAGTTGGTTATCAACGTAATTGAAATGTTAGCTAGTCTTTGTTCTTGTTCGTTCCTCAAGGCACTCCAATTTATTTATTTAAAAAAAAACAAATAAAAAGATTATATACTGTACATACGACTACTAAATTTCATTGAATCACAAACTCGGGGGAATAAATTAATTTGGTTTTCAATTAGAACTTTCTTTACAAGATCATTTTAGGTCTCTTTGCAAAATAGTGAAATGCGAGATTAATTTATTTTAGGCTAGAACGATTATTTACAATATACAATGCTCATGCCAACTCCTATTTTTAGTCCTTAGCATGCTCCTTATTTGATGACCCCATATTACAAATTAATGAATTCAAAATTATAGTTTACATATAACTAATGCAAAATACAATGATCTTTTATTGGTAGAATAAACCAAAAGTACAATAGTTATATCCGTTCGAATATTAACTCAGGACTCTTATCCAAGGTCTTTAGATATTACCTAAAGAAAGAAAAGATCAAAGACTCTAGCTAGCGAGAAGTTTAAAGTAGCTAATGGCTGAATTTAATTTACAGAATGCACTTGTTGTTACGAGTGATTATTAATTCATTTTCGCTGTAATTTTGAAGGAGGTCAAAGATCTTAATCATTTAAGTTTCTACTTTAGGAAATAATATTTTGACTAAAAAGCTAAAGGTTATTATGGTCCTAGAGTTATTATCCTCTTCTAGACGGAGACGATGCGTTGCCACATATCAATGTTGGCATTGGTGACCTGTATGTCTAAACCAAATAATTATACCATAAATTGATTTGACGGGGAGAGAGAACTCATGGGGACATAGAACATGTCCATCGTTTTATCCAAAGTAATTACACTACGTACCTCTAATTAAAAGCTTCATTTCTTCCACAAAAGGGCTCTTTAATTATTTTCCCTCCCTTATCCTCAAAACAGGGGTCTCGTCCAAAATACCGCTCACCCCATTGTTTTTGACTTCGCCGCATGTTTGTATACTTTCTAATTGATACCGCTAAAGCCATCAAATTATAAATATGACGATAAGTTTAATTTGTTTTTAAAGGAAGATGAGCTTTAGTTATTGCCTACTCTTTTTCCTTGTCTTGATATAGAAATTGAGTGAACGTGTAGAAATACTTATCGATACATTAATTGTTTTTAGTTTAGGAACATACTCATTACTTATTAAAACTCCTTATTCGTCGAGTTCTTTTTTTCTTTTTCTCTTTTTTTTTTTTTAAACGAAAAGAAGTTATCACCATTAAAATGTCAAAAAATTGTATATATTTCTTTCTCTCTTTTTTTTGGAAAGAGTATATATTTTGTTTCTTTATAAAAATAAAAATTAATTAATGACCTCTACATTACGTATGATGATATATGAAAGATTAGTACATGAAAAAATAAACAGAGTGTAAAATGAAATAGGGATATATATTTTAATATTGGTCACCTGAAAATAGAATTTCAAATTTTTTATCTAGAAAAAAAAATACTATTTTTCGAGAAAAAGAAAAAGCCCAGAGTTGTTGCGATGCTTTCGAAGTTAAACATGCAAGGTAGATTACCATGAATGTTTTACACGTTTAATTAATTGGATGTACATTAGTGGATTGTTCTGCTAATTTAAACTGGTTAATTAGGAAAATAAAGTGAGACAGATCGATGGTAGTCAAATCAGTTTATTAATTCAAGAACAAAATATGATATTGTTCTTTTGGTACTTTTTTTGTTGTTTAATTAATCCTGCTAGGACTGTTCGTTACTTGCACAAACTAGCGGTAGAATTTGATTGAAACAAAGTTAATTAGATTTACATTCTCACTCGGTGGACCCACCAAATGGTGCATCAGTTTGACTTACTAATCAAATTTATTGTATAATATTCTTAATTTTCTACTATTTCCAAATATATTTTTTTCCTGAAGAAAAGTTATTTCTGATTTTTTTTTTCTTTCTAGAAAGCTAGCCTGAAGAAAATTTCGAAGCATATTTAGCTATCTTTATCTGAGATGGTTTAAAAAATGTGAAAAAAGAAGAGAGAGAAAAGATAAAGCACAGGAAAATTCATCCAAAAAAAAAAAGGAAATAGGAATATTTGATCATATGCAATGAAATAAAAATAAATTCGTTGAAAATATTATTTTCCACGAAAAGAAAAAATTAAAGTATAATAGTCTGAATCAATATATAATATTAATTAATTTCACTTTGACTAAAAATTATCACTAACCCACTTTAATTAACAAACTCAGTTAGCTTCTTAATTTGATTGATGGATATACATATATATATGGTAAGCATATATTAGCAAAAATTCAAAGTAATAGACTACTCGGGAACACTAGTTTCAACTTTGGGACACAAATTTTCAAATTTTATTTTATGTTTTCTTGGAAACTTTGTTGATATACTGATGAAGACGTCATACTGGGCGGCACCATTGTGCCTGCTACATCTAAATTATATACATTGTGTGTGTAAAATTGATATTAACAGGTCAAATTTTGGGCCCTTTATTGGTATCAACCAGCCAATTATGCAATGCTTTTGTACGATTCCTTTCCACTTCCAGTAATTCATCAAAAATAATTGGCGTGTCATATGATGATTCCTTCTTGGAAAGTCACTTAAAAATTCTCATATATGTAATTTCAACGCTGTTTATGGAAACAATATTTCATACAACTGTCACTTAAGCTATTTAAATTCTACAAGAATTAAAAAGGTCAAAATTAATGAAAATTACCAAAATATTCTTTCCTTAACTCTCTCATGAAGTAGTCGTATATAACTAATACTAATTTTGATTTTGAAGAATAATTCTGAATACCTTTTTTGTGATTTTTTTTTTTTTTTTTTTGAGGTTCGTTCATATCAGAAAGAGTGTAAAAAAGCTCCAGTGCATCAAAGAAGGAAAAATATTGCAATTGAAAAAAAGGTGATTCAGATTTTCCACATACATGTATATCCATTATAAAGAAATGCATTCACCCTTCCTCCCAGCCGAAAAAAGAACAAGAAAGTCATTGTTCACATATATGTGGTACAAATCATAACATTTTTCTTTTTTACTAATAATTTAATCATGACAAGAAAAATTAGATTGAAAGAAAAGTTAGGCTAGATACATATAGGGAACACTTCTGTATTTGTTTACATATTTGGTGCTTATTTCAATGATACAAAGATCCAGTTCAAAAATAAATAAAAAAAGATATAAAGATAATCGAGTAAGGTTCATGAACACAAAGTTTCTCTATTGGTCATTAAATTGTAGGTCAAGTGCCACCACAGCCGGACAATAGTTCCCTCTCAAGTAGGAAATGTTGAATAAGGCTAGAGGCTTCCTTCTTTTTTTCTTTTTTTTTCTGGAAGAAGAAGAAGAAGTATGTTCCGAACCATTTTCCCAAGACCGTGGGCTGGTAAAATTCCAAAAGAAAGAAAGGGTGATTACTATTGATTTTGGCAGCCTAACTCAAATGTCCATGTTTTTCTTGTAGGCGATCTTATTAAGAGCACTTGAGTTGATTGAACTTTAATATCTATGTTTGTATGGCTTGGTTGTGGTCAACTTTGGACAAAAACAATAACGTCTAATCCGTTTCCTGTATATCTTTACATAAAATTAGTAAAATTAATAGGTGTATACCTGAGTTTATACTAAAGTACTATTACATAACATTTCAGCTTTTTCTCACGTATATTTTCACATAAAATTAGTAAAATTAATAGGTGTACGTACCTAAGTTTATGCTAAACTACTATTTACCTCTAAAAGAAGAAGGAAATTCATACTAAAATAATGTAAACTCGACATGAATATATTGGCTATTGTTACTTCACCATGTTACAATTAGATTACATTACTTTTGTTGACATTACAAGTATAGTGTGGTTTTTATATCGACTAGTTATTTGCGCATAGTTATAGTTATTTTTTGAGAAAATGTTACGTAGACGCTATATTTTTAATTTTATGTGAAACGGGACTGATCCCCAACAAGAATACATCCTTATCTTGTATGTATGTATATATATATAGAGAGAGAGAGAGAGAGAGAGAGAGAGTGATTTGTATGGAAACTGTGGGGACAGTGACCCCATGTTACATATTTTGTTTACTCGTCTATGTGTTCTACATGATCAGATCGGATCAGGTCAAGCAAACGTTGTGGCACAAGGGATGGGAAAGTTACTTCTTTGTTCTAATCCCGAGAAAGAAGCCATATCGATCCCAAGCTCAATCGGATATATAAACATATATATTCTTTTTCTGTTCAAGAGAATATACAAGCATGTTGAAGTAATAAAATGAATGAGAAGATTTTAATATTGGGGATTTGGTGGTGGTTTGGTTAGTAATTGTACTGGGGAGAGAATGGGTTGAGCTTTAGATTGTATCATAACGTACCAAAACCAGCAAACATGAATATTTTAAATAAAAATTGACGTTTTAAAGCCTTTCTTTTCTTCATCTTACTAAAAATTTTAATCTGTGATCGGATCATGAATGTAAAATAGCATAGCTTGCTGTTTTTAATTATGACAAACCCTAAACTAGCCAGCCATATTGTTTCATATAACTTATGGTATCTTCTATATATAGAGACAAGAAAGCAATATATCCAAGTTAATGAATGAAGGGTATATCTGCAAATGCTTAACATCCTGGGGACACGAGAAATAATTGGGGGTGAGAAAGTCAGGTTGGCTCAAATGCATGCC
Source organism: Trema orientale (assembly GCA_002914845.1). Lineage (NCBI taxonomy): Eukaryota > Viridiplantae > Streptophyta > Magnoliopsida > Rosales > Cannabaceae > Trema > Trema orientale. The sequence continues at coordinate 1,506,881 of JXTC01000023.1, read as the reverse complement.
CTTTTCCTTTGCCTTCTATAACCATGTGCAATGTGCATTACTATATCTACATACTAAGAAAGCTGGTAGGAGGGGTCCCCAGCACAATGTGCACATGCTTGTACAACACTCCATGTGTGTGAAACAAAAGGGGCCATATTTATGGCTTTCCGAGCTGTAGCTAGCTACAAGAACTTAAGAATACAGCTAAATTACACTTCACTCTGCCTGATTTTCCTACTGCACACTAACTGTTTGATATTTACTTTTTCCTTCTACTGTTTTTGATTTGGGGTTTTGTGCTGTTTGGATTTGGCATAGTGTTACTAGGAAAGTATATTGTAAAAGTGAACACCATTACATTATATATCCCGTTTTCGTAATGAATCCAAAGTACTTGCGAGTTTAGCTGCGTTTGTAACTTTTTTTTTTTTTTGCTTTCCTAGCATAAATTAAAAGCTAGATTTTGAATTTTGTGGATTATGATTGGAGTATGTTCTAATCACTTATGAGATCTTTTACCTTGAACTCTGCTTCTAAAAGTTTGTTTGTTTGTTTATTTTATTTTATATATTTATTTACTTTTTAAGGTTAATTGTTTTTTTTAAGACAATAGATCATGGAATAATATGAATGAAACTACTAAACAGTAGGTGTGGTTAAATTTCTATAGGAACCGGAGACGAAATGCATTCTGAATTATTCTTAAATTGGGAGCTGTTCGGGGCCACAATCCATACTGGGTTATTGGTATTTTGCTTCCAAATATTTCAATTGACCTGATCCAGGCCCATATGTCGATTTTTATTTTTTCGGAACCCATGGGATGATGGACTGAGAGCCTAAGTTGGCTATTTTCTTCGAGGAAATTGGGAAATTGATATGGATAGTTCAAATTTAGGCCTAATTAACTTTTTTAGTTCACTTTTTCAAAATGACATTTATAGTTCAAAATAATAATTTTTCTAGTTATTTTGGGAGAGAGAAAAAATGGTCATCCTGAAACTGTCCTTCTGCCATTTTATGTTTTATTACTAGCAGTCACAATTTTGTGACTGATGGTCACGATTTTTTTTTTTAGATTTTTTGAACAGATTGTTTTGCATTGTTATGAATATTGTGAGTTTTTGAAGACATGGGCAGTGTCATAATTTTATGGCTAATGGTCACAATTTTTATAACGCATTTTTCTGTGTATGTTTTAAATTGTTACATTACTCACAATTTTGTGACTGGTTGTCACAATTCTGTGATTGGTGGTCACAATTTTGTGACTGGTAGTCACAGTTTGTTCTACGTCGTTACAAATAATTATGAGAATTTATATTTTAATGTAACTAAGAGTCACAGGTTTTGTGACGGGTGATAACAAAAGATAGAGAACCTGTCACTTTATTCGTCTTGATTTGTTTAGTCACACAATTAATGTTATACCAAACATTATTCCATGCCATTGTATTTATTAATAGTCATCACACAATTCTTGACAATCACAGTGACAGTTCGAGAATTTACATATATTATATCAGTATTCATAATCTATAATTTAAAGTCATACAATCTGTGACGATTCAACATACATAAAATTGTCATTGTCACAAATCAATCTAATACCACAAAACACACAAAAATCAGTACAAAAATCCATTAGTAGTCACAAATTCAATCTGAAATCAATCCTAAAATACACAATATTACACTTTTTTTTTTTATTGAAACACTATGATTTTCACAACCTAAACAAAATACAATATCTTGATTTGTAAAGACAAATTGGGTTTTACCTGCAATCTTCATTAAAACTATCACTCCTAGACAAAATCCCTTTGTAGATGAAGACACATTCTTTGACAAGTTTGATAGACTCTCCATCAAAGACAACAAATGGTGACTTGCGCTTGACTACCATCAAATTGCTCTACCTCTCTAGATCATCATGTTCATCACTATCATTACCCATCTCAAATTCCACCTAAAAATTTCTTCAAAACTAAATAATCCTTAGAGAGTTTTGGATTATTTCAACTCTAAGAAAAACCCATTTCGAGTATGCCCAATACGGCAATACCAATATATACTCTAATTACCCAAAATAAAAAACCCCATTTCTTCAAAATAGGGAAATTGACGTGAAAAAAAGCCATTAGAGATGAAATGACTTGTAACCCTGAAAAGTGCCTTCCTCAGAGCCGACGATGCCTCGCAGTTGTGCTCCTTAGCAGGCATTGCAATTAAATCAACCATCGCATACAACTATTCTCCGATCCAGACGTAGCTCTAAGGCATCCTCCATTACGCCACCTAGAAGATAATGCCCTAGCAATCACTCGGTGAGATCTAGGTCTCCTTCGACGTGCTCCAGTCCAAAGGCAGGCCATCCAACTTCCTCGAGAACGCACCGCAGCTCTAAAATGGCTTTGTTTCGAGCTATACCACTATGGGCAATCAACCCCAGGTCTTCAAGACTAGTCCCGGCCTCACAGGAGATTTCCCGAGACCACGCCCTCGTCCCGGAGCCACTTCCAGAAAGTGTGAACCTCCGATAAAAGCGATGGGTCCAATTCCTGTGACTGGAGAGATGTGACTGAAAGGGGTTTCTTGAGATGAAGGGTTGGACATTTTGGTGGGGAATAGAGGTGCCTTAGAGTTGTTTATGGAGGGAATAGAAATGTCGATGATGAAGATGATAAGCCTGAGAGAGTCACCATTTTTCCTTCCGTTTTTGGATCTCTGACAGAGAAGGGCATTTTAGACTTTTAATTTAGTGGAAGATATTAGAAATGTCATTATGAAAAAAGGAGTAAACAAGTCATTTTGTAACAAAAGGGAACTACCCACGTCAATTTTCCGAGGAAATTAGGTCCAATAACAGTTTGGGAAATTGACGCGGCTAGTCTATTATTTTGGTAAGTGGACTTTTTTAGTCCCTTTTTTAAAAATGACTTTTATAGTAAAAAAAAAAATGACTCTTGTAATCTCTTTTGGAGAGAGAAAAAATTCTCATTTCAAAACTGCAATTTTATCATTTTACGCTTTGTTACTAGTAGTCACAAGTTTGTGACTGAGGGTTACAGTTTGTTTTACATCATGACGAATATTGCAGTGTCATAATTTTGTGAATGATGATCACAATATTTTTGACACATTTTCTCATTATATTTTAAATTATTTTATTACGCAACATTTTATTACTGTTTGTCATAATTTTGTGACAATGAGTCACAGTTTGTTTCACATCGTTATAATTATTGTCATAAATTTTACATATTGTCACAATTTTATGACTCAAAGTCACAATGTATTTTACGTCATTATAAACGTTATGTGATCATGTTATTGTATCTTTACATTTTACCTTGATTTATGAGTCCAAGTCATAATGTCAACCTTTCTCATTCAAATTAGCAGAAATAATGTGTGACTTTAGGTCACATAATCCTTGACAATAGTCAAGATCTATGACTTAGAGTCACAAAAGTTGTGACAGTCACATATTTTGTGACTACTTTCAATGGCATAATAGTTTATAACAATGCTCTAAACTAAAGGAAATCTATTTTTCATATGAAAAACTATACCTTAAAAAAAATTTAGTAGTGTCTGCGACAGCCATAGATTTCTCATAGTTCTAAAAAATACAAAATCAGATTTGTGACTATAAGTCACAAAATTTGTAACAACTACACAACTCACAGATCTTCAACCTTTGTTCTGTAATTTCTCTTCTTTGGTTTTCCAACAAAGGGTTAATCTGTGACTCAAATAAGAAGAAAAAGAAAACTAAAACTAGTCCAAAGTGAGTTAATAGCTAACAATATTTAAATGATGCAATGAGAAAATAGAAAGAGATTCTTTCAAAAAATTATTTGTGAGTTGTGGTCGATAATATCTGCAACGGACCTGTCGAAAACACTAATAATGAACAACTACTAATGCAAGGCCCAAAGTATCAGTCAAGACCTAGTTTCTAATGAGAATGGGCAGAAAAACATGTATTGCTTTAATGATTAAAGTTCACCAAAAATGAATTTGAAAGTAAAAAAGTACAGAGTAATCCTTTTTCTTCAATCACCACAAACAGCTTGAATAGATAGGTATGAAATATAGGAAAAAGAAAGAAAGAAAGAAAGAAAGAAATCAAGTCAAAAATAAAATAAAAACTACAACCGGTTGATTGTGTCTAAAAGAGAAGTGAAGTGTGTGTACATGGAATGGAAAACAGAACATTAATGGGAGGGGAACGCAGCATTGACATCCCAGAAAAAGAGTACAAAGCATAATGAATGAAGCCTCAGTTTGGGGGAGTCTGAGCTACATCTAAAATGTTCAAACAATTAAGTAATTAACTACACCCCGGTATGTAGAGTGACATGAAGCAGAAAAGCCCTAAATTAAGTAAGAGATTAATTTATAATAATAATATTTAAGAATTTTTGATGTGGACAGTGGCTGGCTAAGATCATCAATCACCAATTCAATGGTATAAACTAGCTCAGCTCAGGTTATAATAATAAAACAATTTTTAATAGTGAAAACAAAGATGAAAAAGCTGGGTGATGTTAATTACCAGATATCATGGGAGAAGAGAATGAACCAGGTAATATCAAGGAGGATAGAGCAGAGGAGGAGGATGGTGTAAGTACAGCCGAGGGATTGGCTGCTGCTTTCAATAGCGACGAGCGCGAATAAAGCAATGGCGAGGTTGATGAGCAAGACACCGTTGTACAATGCTCTAAGATAACCAATCAAAGCGCAACCAATCTAAGCACAAACTGACATGAGATTTGAATTCAAAACCCTAATAATAACTATATATATATATATATACAAAGAAAGAGAAAAAATTAGAAAAAAGAGACTTGAATGTGAAAGAGAATAACGACGAATGATTGGAGGCTATCGTAATCACGAAGCCATGGCTAAATTCGTTCTCTGATAATTGAATCACAAAGCATCATCAAACAACTATATATAGATGTAGTCTCTTCTTTCTTTTCGGCCCAAAGGAAGAGTGAGTATAATAACTTGGGGGAAGAATCAAAATGATCGAACACTCTTATAATTGGCTCAACCCCGGCTCGCTGCGGTAAGCTGCATTACTGTCATTTTTTCATCGATCTTCTTGCTGGACTCCTTAAGGGCAAGGAGAGCGCCATCGACATGCCTAAACTTGAAAAAGTCGTAGCTCTTGCTCTTCCCAATGGCCTTATCGAGAATCACGACGGCCTCCTCGATCTCACCATAAGCGGAGAAGAGGGCGCGCGTAGGCCCTCAGTGCTAGTGTCCCACCAAGTCCCTTGATAAAGAGCTTCCGTTAGGAGACATCGCGATCGGTGATCGATCGATTAAACGGAGTTGAGCATGTCGGCGTGGCTGGCGATGGCTTCCTGGAGGATATCGAGGAGCTGATTCGGAGTGAACGAGTCAATGAGCTTCAGAGCGTGCATCTTGGGGGGAGAGCTTAGGCAGGGACGACCTCAGACGACCCCAAACAATCTCAGCCTAGCTAACGTCAATTTTTTCTTTACTCTCTGAAGGGGGAAAGGCCTTTTAGAGTTTTTCTTTCCTAAATTGGATTCGAAAAGTCATTCTGAAAATCTGGATTAAAAAAGTCCATTACTCTCAAAAAAGAGCTAGATGCATCAATTTCTCCTAAATTTTTACCTTCAGCTGTATTTTTATCCTTTTTTTAAATTTTTTTGACTTACTATAGTTTTTATTATAATGTTCCGCATTAGCCCCTAATTTTCTCCAAACCAGTTCAGGCTTATTTATTAGTTAGTTGGGTTTTTTCAACTTGGTTGTGGTTTTGTCAACTTATTGATTGAGGTCTGACTATCGGCTGGTTGAGTTTCATTGACTAATTGGTTGAGATTTAAAACCATAATAAGGTACTTTTGGTAAAGTTTTTGAAAAAACTGCTATATTTCCAAACATATTTATTTAATTGCTATATGACATACATTGAGTTTTAGAAATGTTATTTATATAAAAACCCATTTTCTTCATGTGTTTGAGCCCATAATGTGGCCCATCTAATTAAAATTTGTGTATTCCAATGAGAAATGGACAGGAAATTGGATACATCTAGGAGTCTTTTGAGCTTTTTAAGACTATTTTTCAATATGACTTTTTTAGGACTGTTATAAATGGTCGTAAAAAAGTTATATTTTGATCCGTATTACTCACACTCATGTCCAAATCCTGAAATAGATGAGACTGGGAACTTTTTGGACCCAAAAGACAATTTTATGATCACTTTTTCGATAATTTTTTAATTACTAATTAGAGACTTGAAATGTAGTTGAGTTTTGGGCCTTCTTTAGTAAGTATCTCTTTTTCAAATAACAATATAACAAAATGTCAGAGTATATACGTTTGAGTAGCAAAACGATTGGATCTATCAATTTCACTCTATAATATATCACATATACGTAAAATAAAAATTGATATATCGATATACTTTGTATAGAAACTGAAATATATATATATATAGTGACAAACAAAATTGAAAAACTTGTACACGTGAGATAAATGACCATTTAGCACAGCGATTAAAAAAAATGGTATTTTAGCAAATAGATGAAAAAAAAAGGTCACTTATTAAAATAAAAGGAAGAAATGACTATTATTATGGTATGGCCACTCGAGTAAATAATATTCTGAGGTTTGGAAATTCTATGATTTTGACTCTTAAATTTGGACTCTACTAAATAATATTTTATGATTAAAAATTTCTAAAAATTGATATTTTAGATTGACTTTTTGAATAATTTTAACAATTAAAAGACAATAATACCCTCAAAATTAAGGAGAAGAATAAAGATTAATCTAATTTTAACAGAAGACATTATTGTCTTTTTATTACTGAAATAGTCAAAAAAGCAATAATAATATAAGAATCTTATCCTCCATAAACATTAAAAATTAAACTTAACCAAAAAAACATAAATCTAAAATTTGTGTGACCAAACGTAATAAACGGTGATTATTTGTATAACATTTTTCAACTTAGATAAGCAATATTTTGTTTTCTATTGTTTTTTTTTTCTTACGTATTTTTTTGGTTGAGTTTTCTATATTTATAGGGTAAATAATTTGTATAACACTTACCAACATTGATCAATTCTGTTGCTAAAACAATTTCAAATTTGAAGGTTTTTTTAGGGAAAAAAAGAAAATAAACACGATCAGGGGTGATAATTATGTAATTTTTCTTTATGGGTATGGCTGTTTATGTCCTTATTATGTGGGACATTTTCATAGTGGCATATGATTTAACCACTATACTTAATAAGGGAAACAAAATTGCAGATCAAAGAGGACTTCAAAAATAAAAACTGTTAACTTAGAAGTACGAAAATAATGTCAAAATAAAGAAGTCTCAGACTCCCAAACTAATTTCAATTAGAAGAAATTTGCCGTTCTTTCTTTGATATGATATATATATAAGTTGCCAATTCCGTAGGTATTTTTTTCTTTTTTACATATATATAGAGGTTATTATTTCTCTCTTTTATTTTTTGCAATAAAAAAATTTACATAATAAATTTTCTCATTAGCCAAAATGATACTTATGTGTGGGTGAAAAAAAAAATTACCTACTGGATTGGTGCCCATATATATATAGGTATCACGAGCATGAAATAGGCGAATTATGAACTGGGAGCTGACTAGAAGAATATGTAAACGAATGCTTGGTTTTCAAGATTGATATATAGTTGCTACATACGCGGTGATATATAATTAAATATATTGGTGGCATGTCGAATAAACCGTATATAGATAATCTCTCGTATATATAGCTTGTGAGTTACAAAATTAGCAAAGATAGCATTAAAAGGGTATATATCTGTGTGTGCAAGAAAACACCCAATATGATATAAATTAACTAATTGGAGAGAGCCTAATAATTAGGCGTAAAGAATTACTCGTTTCTTTTTTTGAATCAAGAAGAAATTCTTTGTGTTGATCGGTTCAAGTACTATATATTTATCTTTATGCAAAGAAAAACAATTTTTGAGGATGGCCTATATATAATCAAGGATGTGTATTTTTATTTAACTAATAAATATGATACGACATACGTAGCATAACACAAACTAAGATATTAGAGAGTCCAAAGAGTGTACTAAAAATTAGATTGCATGTTGATCATTACATGTAATTAAGAAGAAGTTCTAATAAACTAATTAAGATATGTAGCTAATTTATCTTTTTCTTCGTTTTCACATTTGTATTAACATCGTGTAACAGCATATTGATGCATGGCAGCTGTATTGCTAATTTGCTATCACAAAAGTTTTTTTTTTTTTTTTCCTGAAAGCGTAACTATTTGGAATCATATAAGTGGGTACATACACAGAAATATGTGTGCATATATATATATCAGAGATGTGCTGTGCAATCTTAGGAATGAGAAATGACTCCTCTATCATAGGTTAGTTAATGGAATACTGTACATGTATATATACTGACACATAAGCGTATGAAACCCTTGGTCCCATACTCTTACGTGGAATATTGCTCAGTGTTTCAAGCAAAGAATGTTATGTGTTGCTGGGTATCATGCAAATAGTATAATATGAATTAATATTTGTCCATGATTTTTAGATGGTAGATAAATGAAAACTATCTTACTCATACCACAGAGAGTGACAGATATGTATATATATATATAACATTTTATATAAGATCATATGAAAAATAACATTCAGCAATACTAAAGAAAAACAAACTAACAATTACGGAAAATGTTGTCCTTAAATCTACAAGCTTATTCCAGTCACTAAAAGGAAAACCTGATCAACACCATTGGAAAAAAAAAAAAAAAAAATGAAAAATAACATTCAGCAATACTAAAGAAAAACAAACTAACAATTACGGAAAATGTTGTCCTTAAATCTACAAGCTTATTCCAGTCACTAAAAGGAAAACCTGATCAACACCATTGGAAAAAAAAAAAAAAAAAAACCGAAAAACAATCTATGATATATATAAGCTTATCAAATTCAGTCTTCCTTTATAATTTATCATCTAATGAACAGAGAAATTCGAACATATGTGTTCAAAGCTTATTTATTTTTAACACATTGTTGGTTAATTTTTTTTGTGACTCAACTTCAAAAAAAAAAAAAAAAAATGATCTTTACCACAATTATGTATATTTGTAATTTCCCGCCCGATGGAAGGAATCTTAGTCACAGTCCTGCAGCTTTCTACAATCGGACAATAGTTACTAATCGATACTTTAATTTCTCAGGCTTTAGGAAAGAGATTAAGTACCAATAATAATGTTCAAGTACACAAATTAACTAAATATATGCAAGTGAAACGGGGAAATTCTAATTACGAATATATGTCACATAGTACATTAACCTACAAATTAGGATGTCTCAAAGTCATGTCTCCCATGTGAAAAGCACAATAAAAGACTATACAAACCTGATCATATGATAATCAGTCCCTTTATTTTATAATTTTATATGCACATATATTTAAAATTAATTTATTGATTATGCTCTCTGGTACTACATTTCAGTCATCTCCCCAGCTGTTTCACCAGGTTAATATTAAAGTACGTGTAGCACGTATAGCATATATATAACTTGGAACATGATCTTCCCATTTTTTTTATCAGCTGACACAGAAATGAAATTAGTACTCGAAATCTCGATTAAAATAAAGAAACTTTCACTTGAAATTGAATGAGAGAGTTGTCTCCAAGTACAAGGAGAATACTAAATTTCACGAAGAGAAATTTAATAGCTACTCGATCCAATATTGTTGTCGTGATATGAATAGATATATATTCCTTTATCGAGGATTTTTAATTTATGCTGAGTAGATCAGATCTAGAACTATTAATCAGATATTACCTATTACTCGTCAGATTTTAAGAGAATTTCTGCACTGATCACCAATTTGTTTTATGTACTCTTATGACATTAGAATTATATATAATAGATCATATATACATGGTAACATAGCAAGTATCTTAAAGTGGATCCGTTGACAAATTGTCACTATGTATATGTATAATGTTAGTGCGCAAAATATATATGTATGTACAAAGCTCAATGAAGAAAATAGTACATATGTGTACGCACATATATATACCCTTGTGTGTGTATATATATATATATAACGGCAACAAAATCCCTTCCATATATATTTTAGTCTTCATACATGAAATGCAGCTAATGGTACTACAAGGAAAAATTACCTGATAAAAGAGTAAACTATAAAATATATGCCTTTCATTTAATTTTAGCCAATATCCCTTTTTCTCCATTCCTGGATGCAATGAGTCCCAAAATAACTCGTCTTTTTGAAATATATAGAAGCAAACTTAGAAATAAAATCAATACTAATCTCCGTAGTCAATTAATATATATGCATCTCTTTACCTAATAATTAGGTCAATATAATAGATTACCGATATATATATATATATATAAAATTAAAAAAACATACGATGAATCATTCATGGCCATGGCCAAGTCGAAGCTCCAAATCAACTTCATCAGTACTGTTATGCCTCATCAACGATCCCCTCCTCGCTTCATAATCATCCAAATGCGACGAACTAGTACTACTCATCCGCAGGCTCAAATTTGCACCAAGGAGTTCTTCGTTCATAGTCAAAGAATGATCCGTAACTGAGGATGACCTCGAACCAAACTCGTGATTACAGTAATCGCTTCCATAATAGGTACTACTATTTCCAAAATTAGTACCACCATATGCACTTGGCTGATGAAAATACATATTGTTATAGTTCCTCTGATGGGTCTCCGCCACCGAAGAAGGCGGCTGGTACATCGACCAAGCGGCGGTGGATTGGCTTGGAAACGGCGTCGTGAAAGGAGAAGCCGCCACGGCTATTTCGGCCAGCTCATGGTGATGATGACTATGAATATGCGAAGCGGACGAGTGTTGCTTGGCCTTGGCTCGGTCCTTACGGTGGATGTTCATGTGTCCTCCTAAGGCTTGAGCGTTGGTGAAGCCGCGCTTGCAATAGGTGCACTCGTAGCTCCTTTTCGCGCCTCCGGATTCGTTGACTACTTGTCCTTCCGACCGATGATCGTTTTCTTCGCTCGACGACGAGTTTTCTGAGCTTAACCCTTGTTTCTCGGATTCCATGTGTTACTTGTGAAGATCAAGATGATGATCACTAGCTAGCTACTTCGGAGGATCAAAATTTGAAAATTTTTTGAGTCTTTTAATTAATTGAGAGGTAATTGAGATAGAGAAAAAGAAAGAAGAAAGGGTTAGGAATTAAAGTAGGGTTTTAATATTATATGTAGGGAAGAAGGAAAGATATGAAAGACTAAAGATAGAGACAATTATATAGAAGACATTGAGATATCACCATGGTGGCTTTATAGTGGATATTTGTATATAAAAAGAAGTCAGTTTTGGATTATGTTGAGAGACTCTTTCGTTTAGCCGGCTCTCGCCACGATGGATCTTTTCTCAATTAGCTCAATTTCTTTAATATAATATCATATATACTTATGTTTTTAACTCTTTCACTAATTTCTCTAATTTTCTAATTAATTTGGTTAATTTTGTTTGCTATCTGCTAGCATGGATCATATATGGTCATGTAGCTTTCCTTAGGTTCAATTTAGTACTTGACGCGTTAATTTGTTACTTGTCATATATATAGTCTCTTGGCGGTATAGCTAGCTAGCTAGTTCTCTATCTCATCATGTGCCCTTCAATGGAATAGTTGTCGTATATATAATTATATGTATATATATTTCATGGTTGCGCTAATATAATTAGCAAAGTGCAGCTCAATATTCCAGTACTACTTGCTACGCTTTAATTTCAGATTCAAAATTGTATGTTCACACTAGCTAATTATAGTAATAATCAGAAACAATCACAATCGATCCCTCTCTAGCTATAGTAAATGAGATGTACATATATATATATATATATATATATATATATATATATATATATATATATATATATATATATATATATATAAATACACACACATAACAAGCTCTAGCCTCCAGGTCATATCTATTTTAAGGTGTGAAAACTCTCACGTAATAAATAGAGATGCCTTGAAATCCTTTTCCTAGGCTTGATACACTTAATTAATTAAAAGTTACCAAATTATCGTGGTTTCTACTTTGTTAATGCCGCATGTACTAATATAACTCCTTTTCTCTATTCCTTATTTGGGTTCTCATATCTGCATCTAGACAACTGGAACTCTATGTTTATAAACCATATGAACTATTAGCTAGCTCTTGATTTTTTCTTAGGATAGCGAGTACTTAATTTAATTAAGGGCCTAAGGCCATTAAATCCATCTCTAGTAATGTGACTGATAAGTAATTACATTCCTAAGCTCCTACATATTATATATACAACCATTTAAAGCAAAATCAGCTAGTACATATTGGCTCCAACTATATAGTTATACTAGCTAGCTCTTGATTAATCTACTGATTAAGGTATGATGAGAATGGACAATTAGGGGAACAGGGGCAGTTTAAAAGGAATAAATTGATAGTAACCCAATAAAGTTTTTTAAATTGAAAAATTAAGTTTCTCTACCATACCATATGTCTTCTAGTGAAGTAGTAGTTGTTTAGTTTGTTCTTTTTTGGATTGAAGACGGCCAAAAAACGCGTTTGTAATGGGATTCTTCCAATATTACTTTTGCTTTGACCATGTCTCTCCAGGAGACGGCTATTTCTTTCTGGGTCATTCATAACTCTCCCTCAAGAATTATATTAAACTAAAAGTAGTAGTAACTTTTTTTCGAAAATAAATGATGGAAATAATAATTATAATCTTGGACAAATGGAAGATGAGCGTCAATGACAACAACGTAAGTGCTGTAATGCTGCTAAGCTTGCATTGCCAGTTCATTTTAAACTAATATTTCATAACATACAAATTTTATGAGGTAGGATTTTTTTTTTTTTTTTGGCAAATCTAGTGCCATGTCTGTATCTTCATGGAATTAGAATTTTCAAACAACGTTTAAGACAGCAAATTGGAGCTGAAGAAGATGATCATAAAGGAATGCAAGAGATGGGTCCATAATATAATAAGGGTCTTTTTGGGCCATGGGATGGGCCAACAAAGTGCATAATCTTTTTTTAGGCATATTAAACAAGAATTCACTTAAAGACATGAAACTATGTAAAAAATTACACATGTATTCTGGTGAGTCTGAAAATAGTTGGTTATCCCAACCAGTAGAGAACCGGCTATCATGGATTCCAACTGGTACCATGTTGAGAATTAGATGTAGCTGCTAATATATCATGATAAATATGTGCATATATTTTCTACCTCTTAAACTTAGCTTCCTAACCTATGTCCGTTAGTTTTTTTTGGCATATAATTAAATGTATATTTCTTTGACATGATCAATATTTATAACATCCTTATGCTTTAGTACCATCCCATGGAGCCACATATATCAGAGCATGAGTGTAAAACTTCTTACAACATTAGTAAACAACTCTTATAACATATTCAATCCTGAAAAGAAAATTTATGTTATTGTCGGCTTGCTATTGTACAAGTTTATAAGCGACTCTTAAACATTTGAATATATACATATATATAAAGTTATTTTTTTTTATTGCTCCTTGACCTTGTGGCTAAATAGGCTCTAACTAGCGGGATGTGGACTTGGGTAGGAGTAATTTGGGCCTAAATGACTTTTTATGACTAATTAGGATGACTTTTTTTTTAAAGAACTATCATAGAATAGAATGTGTGACATTGACATATCGTTTCGTAAATATCGTACTCGTCTTAAAATTAGTAATTATAAAAAAAGATTTGTATTTTCAAAATATCCCAAATACTGTGGGCTTTCTCCAGTCCAGCAATATATTGGTAGAATTTTACCTTTGTGAGCCCACACGAGCATGCATAAACTTGGATTTGGTATAGGAAGTGACCTTCCTGAGAACGGACAAATAAACTGGGCCTGGACGTGATGCTATTAAATGTAAATCTAACCAGTATTTTATCATTTCTCTCTATCTTTTAAAAACACTAGCCTGACAATGAAAAAGAAATTTTTTAATAACTAATTATTTATTTCCTTAAAAGTAAATTATTTTTGTAAATTACGTATCATACTCAGAGGTAAAGGTGGCAAAACGGGCCAGGCCAAACGAGCCGGCTCACATTCGAATGGGCCGGCCCGGCCCTAGGGGTAGGACTGGACTGGGCCTAGATATTTAGGCCCGCCAAAAATAATTTTTTTATTTTTTTTAAGTTTTTAAATAAATTTAAATATAAAATTTTTTCTAATACTTATAAAGACACATTCCCTCACTATTTTTTTTCACACTTTCAAATTTCAATCTAATTCTAAATAATTTTCTTAAGATTTTATCAACTATTCAACTTATATACTTTTAGCTTATTTAATTATTTATAAATTTTTATCAATAGGAAAAAAACATAATATATTATTTATTTTTTTATAAATTTTATTTTTAAATTTCTAATATTTTTAAATAATTATACAAATAATAATCTTATTTTTTAAAATTTTTTTAAATTTAGGCCAAGAACGGGCCGATCCGTTTCGGCTCATTCTGAGCCCGGCCCGGGCTCTATTTTTAAAATTCCGAGCTGGTCCCGCCGGCTCGTTTTCTTAGACGGCCCGGCCCGTTTTTCCTCCCAAGCCCGCTTTGGGCGGACCGAGTCATTTTGCCACCTCTACTCAGAGGAGAAACATCAAGAAAGATCTAGCTGAAAACGTTCTATCTAGGTTAGAATCCAACTAGTCTTACCTTCTGCTTTATTTATTTCCTAACCACTGGTATTAGGCCAACACTGTAAGGAGATTATTTTTTTTATTTAAAAAAAAATGGAGTTTAACTAATGGTCACCACTTACTAAAAATTTAAAGGAAAATAACACACACACACTACTAAGGCTTGAACCCCCGGCTCCTCCAAACTCATACACACATCCCTCAAGCCTTGGACCAACTAAGCTAGCCCCAATTGGCAAATAAGGAGATTATTTGAACATGATTAGAGTAGCTAAAAAATGAAGGTGATGAAAATGTATGACTAGTTGAGTAAAAAATCAAACGACTATATTAGACATTGACACATTTCACACGCTATTTATGTTGGGAATAAAATGAAATATAACAAACGGCACTAACATGAAAATTTTCAATAATTTAAGGACTTACATGATAAAACTTAAAGTTTATTGACCAAAACGATACTTTTACCATAGTTTAG
This sequence comes from Trema orientale, assembly GCA_002914845.1. Taxonomy (NCBI): domain Eukaryota; kingdom Viridiplantae; phylum Streptophyta; class Magnoliopsida; order Rosales; family Cannabaceae; genus Trema; species Trema orientale. Next base: position 1,491,639 of record JXTC01000023.1, on the reverse strand, counting down.
AGATCAATAAGGTGATTAATCCAGTAAATTAATAACAATAAAAAATACAAGTTATATACGACAAGATAACTCTGTTACATAGTAACCTAAATGAAATAAAACCAAAAACAAATTACTTTACTTAGGAGGAGTATCCATAATAATCATGCAGAGAAAAAAAAAAGGCCTTTTTGGATAATACCCTCACATAATATGTCTCATTAAAATTTGGACTGACTAGTTATTTGATCATTTTTTAGCCCAAAACTCAGTATATGACCAAGTTCAACCATTTGTAATTTTTCTTTCAAAAATAGCTATTTTTATGGTCCACATTTCATATATAAAATATGAGTGGTCCACATTTACAACAAAAATTTTATCCTTGAGGTACACATTTCATGTGTAAAATATAAATGGTATACATTTTAAAATGTGTGCCAATTTTTAGTATAATTTTTATTCATAAAATGTAGACTACGGTATACATTTCATAGGTAAAACAGTAGTGGTCTATATTTCTCCAAAAAAGGTATAAAAATAGATATTTATAAAATAAAAGTAAAAAATAGGTATTTATAAAAATATAGTTTTAAAAACGGGTATTTATAAATTTTTCCCACAATTTATAGCTAAAGACCTAGTTCACTTAATGACAAAAATAGAAATACAATATATTTCAGAATTGAAACTTTAAAAGAAATGAATATTTAGCTATTATAACTTTTAAAATATGAACATCTACTTAAACTAAATTTAAAACATTGGTCATCCACCTAGTTTTCTCTTAAAATTTTTCAAAAAAAAAAGGCCCAAATTTCAAGGGAAAAAAAAAATCTAGCCATGAAATACAAACTACATATATTTTATGTTTAACAAACTAAAAATAAATTAAGAAACATTTATAGTGATTTGAACACACACGTGTGTGTATATATATATATATAAATATATATAAACATAGGTAATTGTATATTGTAGAATTAACGTCCAAAAAATATCCTCGTATTTGGTATTTTTGCAAAAAATATCCTCAAGTTAACTCCAAAAATTTGTACCCTTTGTCCCTATTTTACCCACTTGATGTTAGTCCAAATGATATTGTCTGTAAATATTTTAATTTTTAAAAACAAGATCAACATAATCTAGGTATGAATTTGTAATTTTTTGAGGAATAAATTTATCAAAATATGGGCAGATGGTGCAAATTGTTTGGATTTCAAAATATGAATGTATTTTTTTTTTTTTTGGCAGAAACCAGAATTCTGGGTTTAAATTACAAAAAGGTCAAACTTTAGAGATTTTTTTTTTTTTTTGGCAATTAACCTTTGTATTATATATCTAACATGAATCATTTTCTAGAAGAAAAGTTATGCAAGTAGATATTCAATTTGTTGACTGTAATATCTATGGATAAATTTAATAACATCTAAATCCATTGGATTTTAAAGGATCCGCATGTTAATTTAGAAATGAATGTAACAAAAATCAGATGGTTTATACATTTACCAATCGCTAGCTTCTTAGATTATTCAGTACTCATTTTTTAAATTGATAATATTAAAAAAAAGAATGTTATATGGTGGCATACACTTGCTTCAATCAATGGATTTCTTTTAAAGTGGATTGCTCGTAAATCTTCAACTACAATAGCAATGATGACTCGAACTCAAGACATCTCAATTGAGAGAGCAAACGCAGTACCACCACCTATTAGTACGCTCGTTATTCAATACTCAATTATGATAATAATCCTGGACGATCACATATACACATACAACATATATTGAACAAAAGTGGACAAATCTTAATACCGGGCCCACAGCCATCAAGGTGTACCCTAGCTGTATTTTGATTCAAATTAATAACTTTGTAGCGCCATTATGTCACATGCTCAGTAGAGAGTACCATGATATGTCTGGAAACCTACCTCGTCTGTTAAGGGAAACAAATTGATCTCAAAATATACCTCAGCTTCATAGGCACACAAGCATGAAATCAGTAATAAATTTTGTGTCTATATATGCAGATGATTATTATAGTCATGTGACAGCAGAGTACTTTAAGTTGTTGAAAGCAATGCGTACAAGAAAATGAGTGGATGATTTTTACAAAAAGAAAAGCGAAAATAGATAATTATAAAGAAAAATAAATAAATTGTGAATTAAGAAATTAGGTATACTAGAAAGGATTTACATGGCCAGTGATACGTTCGAGTAAAGATGTTGATGTGAATCGAACTGGCTAACTCTCCTTTATGCCATGCCTATCTTATTCTCTTCACTTTCACTCCAACAAACATTATGGCAGTCTTCCTCATGACCATCCTATTTGTCTCCTTCTCTTGCCCTATTATTTCACATCCATCCCACGTGTGGGGGCCTGAAAATTTTTCATACCTTCCACGTTTGCCCTTCCTCTCTAATTAATTTCATTTTGCAATGTGTATATATACTTATTAATTATTCCTTTGTCATCATAACAATTAAGCAGAATATATAACTAATTCCATTTCTATTAAGCAATAATAACGAGCAAAAGGGTTGTGTGGGAGAATATTATAGCATTAGTCCAAGGACAATAACCACATGCTAAGACGACTTTCTAGTCATTAATTAAGAGATCACAAGGTTATACTATACACCGACCATTCAATATTGAATCTTCGATGGCTAATTTTTACATACATTAGACTGTTTTTCTTCCCCCCTAAAAATTAATGAAGTGATTAATTAATTGGAGTTTGACCTAAATTATTGGGTTTTTTTTTATAATATATATATATATTTCAACTTTAACGTGAAGAACCAACCAATGTATACTTCTTCTGGCTATTTAATTTTACTCTTATGGCTTTTCAGTCTTTGTCATTGAATATAGCTTTTGTCATGCTATAATATTCATATGGGCACTATAAAACCAGTTTCTTTAATTTATTTCATCAAATAGAATTATTACGAATATTAGTGTTGAATAATTTAAGGCCAATAGAGTACGTACCTTTAGTGAGAAAGAGAAATAAGGTTACTAACTGCATGAGTGATATATCCTGAGTGATGAGTAGTGCTGTATCTATATTTGGGAAAGAGTTAGGGGTGTCTGAGTCCCCCATAATGCTTTTGAAGTACAGTCCAAAACATTTCATTCCTCAGAAGGAAATACCATCATAGCTTTGAAAACTAGGACGTTGTCGGGAACATGCAAAACCATCAGATTTTGGGAAACGCATCCAATGACGCACTTAAATATCATTGACATTGAAACCCCTCTCATAGTCAACAAAATGTCTAACCAAACACATGAAATAATTACAAATATTGATACAGAGATACCCAACATTTATTCCCAAGGTAATTACTCTAGTAACCCTTTTTCATCATTTTTCCGGCTTTTTCACTTTTGTACTTTTACAACTATCAGGGGGGTATTTTGTGTATATTCGAATACAATTCTATGCAAGTTCTCGAGTTTTTCTGATAAAATATATTTTGTGACATTTTCGAAGTTGGGGCCGGAGAACTCCATATTTTGCTCATTTCTTCCCAATATATGCAATTATTGCTGGTAGCTTCGTAAATGAAGCTCATAACATAATAAAGTTCTTTTCGGTTGCTCGAGTTAAAAGCACCTTAATTATTATGTTAGACTTGGTTTTTCAACTAAAAAATTTAACTTCATGAATGGAGTTATAATCCGAGTCTTTATAAACTTAATGTCTTTTCCTATTTTTAATCAATGTGGAATTTTTTTGCATACCTAATAATCCTCCTCTTTCCGTGTATCAAGATTTTTCTATTGCATATAGTGACCAGCGTATCAACATAAAGTGCACAACTCATCTTTGACAGGCTCTCTATCGCGCCATTGAACATAACAACCGACATAATTCATTCACGTAGCTTTCCACCATAGTGTTTGACACAGGACCATATATTTGCTTGAAGGTCCGATAATTCATTTTTTACCTCCACGTGACTAAACCTAGAATCTCTCTTATACCACTTGTCAAAATAACAGTTCCAACCCAGAAAGGACTAAGTCACCGAGCCCAATTTAAAAACATATAAATATAAATATATATGTATATATATATGAATAATAGAACGAAATGCATAAATAGCTTTAGCCTCTTCTAAATTAAGTCTGTCTCTCTCTCTTTTTTTTTTTTTTTTTTGAGAATTAAGTCTTCCTTTTACACTTGGTAATGAAGTCAGCGGAAACTTAATTGGTTCAAATATATTACAGAAGGTAATAGTTACAACGTGGTTGTTGACCGGCTATATATATAAGTATATATGCAAGGAATATCACATCCAATTATGGTTAAAGAATTCAACAGGGGTCTCAAATAATATTCTATATATTGCATAATCTCAATCGGTGAATATTTACTAATTCCCATAAGAATCCACGCAGTTCAAGTCATTGAAAGCGAGGTCTTTGTACTAAATTAAATGCATTTTGATTATGCAAGCTGAAAATGACAAGATTGATTTGAGAGCTTAAATATTTATATATTACTAGACATGCATATTGTAGAGCTCAAATATGTAGTTTTGTGTTTCTCTTATTTTTTTTTTCTTTTTTTAAATTAATTACCTGTTTCCAAATATTGCTTAATTATGAAATATTAATTGTTAACAGATATTGGACGAGAGTGTATATAACGTTTATGATCAGTATAGTGTAACACTCATTCATTACTGATGTGACTAATCTATATCGTTATACGGATATGTACCTCTGTACTACCAAAATACAGATCATAATCTAGTTTCTAAAGAAACATTAACTGGCCGATAATATGGGAAGGTCGGGATTTTTTATACAAAGAAAAACAGTTACATCCCCCCCTCTCTCTCTCTCTCTCTCTCTCTCTCATATTATGTATATATATGTATATATACATATGTACTTATATACATACTACATACATGTATATACATATAATGTATTGCGTAATAAGAAAAAGAAACTAATAGATGTATGTTTATTCTCTCGAAAACTATTTGGTTTTGGTGATTTCCTCGCGTGTACGTACTAGTAATTAAACCTTGTGTATAGCTTCCAATAATTGACCTAAGTTGAACAAAAGTAAACCATATACATAAATGTTGTTTATCAACTTCTTTGATTGTCTTATAATTAATAATTGTATCCCTGTTCCTCTATGTCATATTTCACAAATCCTTCAAGAGAAAACTGACAAGGAGAAACATGTTTTCAATGAAAAAGACCATTTTGAGGAGAAAAATCTCAAGAGTCATAGACAGGACCCTTCATATATAGAAAGAAATTTTACTTTTGCATCAATAATTAAATTAACCAACTATATTTGTTGTTATGTTACAGTTAACCTAACAAGAGTAACAGACACAAAAACAATTACAACAAAATAATAGCTAGCTACGTACGTACAAAAAATATGTAATGTTATGGAAGATCGAAATTCTTTCCGGGTGATGCAGGAAAGCTCTTTTTTCTCTTTCTTGAAAGAAATATGGAGAGAAATAATAGTCATGAGGCATCAAAATGCAAAAATAATATAAATAAAAAAAAAACTAATTTATTGTTTGAGTAAACATTTCCATGAGCTTTCTGATAATGTCTTGGCAATAGGAGATGGATAATATGTTTAGAAATGTGAAAAATACGCTTCATGAACTACAACGAACACTTATCAAACTACGAGAGATCACTTCCCAAAATCTATACAACGAGAAAATATGTAGTTCATTTATGCTAATATATGATCACTTCATTTCAAAGTAGAATGAAGACAACTCTTGCATACCTTAAATTTTAGCTAGGAGAGTATCCCAATCGAAGTTCCAAATCCAAGTCCCGGCCGCCCGTCTTGGAGTCTCCGAGTAGACCAATCTCCAAGTCCAATCCAACAGTACTATTCGCGGTCTCGGCATTGTTCAAACTCTTGAACATGTCTTTTTCTGCGAAACATTTGGTTTCTCCGACCCCATGATTTAGAGATTGTTTGTTCTTGATCGTTTTGGCTAACTCCGAGCCTTTGGTGGTCATGATAAGAGGATGATCAAGTACCACATCGGCATGGCATTCCATACCAGTACTCCATGGAGTACATTTCTTGTTTTCATAAGAGGAATTCTTGGCAACGAAATATGGCGAATAAGATAAAGAAGAAAGCGATGGCGGCGAAGCCAGATTAGAGGATAATGGACTATAAGGAATCAACGGTGGGAGCCTAGTTGATACAGATGAAAATGAGGATGAGAAATTAGGGTTAGGGCTGGAGTTAGGGTTGTTGAGGTTAAAAATAGTACCGTACCCACCATGATCTCTTGGCGGTGACTGTCTGAGCCGAGCCCGGTCTTTCCGATGAACGTTCATGTGTCCCCCGAGAGCTTGAGCGGATCTGAACTCCCTCTTGCAAAAGCTACACGTGTAAGACCTCGGAGGCCATGAAAACCCATTGATCATGTAATCTTCTTCTGCTTCTTCATAGTTGTTGGCTTTCCATGAGGAGTGATCTTCAGCTAATTTAGGATTAATGTTCTTGATCACCATCATGTTGTTGTTGTTGGAATTATCTGATGATCTGATCGTATCGAGTGATGATCTAGTACTACTACTGCTGCCATTAGCCCTACGGTACTCTTTCATGTTGTTCATGTTGCCCCAACTGTTCCTTTCCATAGATAATGTGTATTTATATTTATATATCTCTGCAAAAGGATCAAACAGCTGAGACAAAACATATATATAACGGTCTAGCTCAAATCATATATCAAGTTAAGAGGAAAGAAAAGTAACACATGTATGCATCTCTCAAAAAAGCTTAACAACTGACGAGAATATAAGCATATAGAGATCTTAGATCGAGGAAAAAGATGACCAGAGGTGACTGACCTCAGAAAAAAGAATATTAATTGTGATGATATTAGAGTGATTGGCTTGGAGTATTTGTGTGTGTGTGTGTTTTAGAGAGAGAGAGAGAGAAAGAGAGAGAGAGAGCAGAATTACTATAGTGATTAAAGTGACAGTATAAGCAAAGGGCCATAAAATTTGTAATAAACGAGAAACTGAAATAATCCCATTGGAGGTATCCCAAAAAATGTCTAAGGGATGCTTGTTCACCACTTACTATACGTTGTACCCTCGGCCCTGCCAGGGTTATTCCTATAATTTCCTCTGAATCTAGCGGAAAATGTTCGATCTTTGACTCCCTCTTTATATATATATATATATATATATATTGTTTTCTATTAGAATAAATATTTGATCAATATTTTACTACTACCGCCAAAATATACATGGTAAATGCCCGGATTTTATTGGTTCACTAAAATCTCAAGTATTATATATAATACACGCACTAATTAATAATGTCCACGAGCTTAATTAATGGGTACTTTTGCGTTATTATAACAGAGAAAATGAGGGAAAACTATTTCTATGACTTAATGCATTGTGTCTAATGTCCCTTAAGACGTTACTGGTAAGCAACTTAAATTACGTACTACACTATATAATATTAGACTGCTTTTATATATATAGTTTAATATGCAACTAAGATAGCTCATTCATACATCCAATAAGCTCAGCATAGAACAGGACGTACATAGTTCTAGTACCAAAATTTAAATGCTTTTGCCAGTTGAGTATTTATAAATAGGAACTGAAACAGTCAAATTCTGATCCAAACTAGCACGCATCCATACTAATTTTCCGTTTGGTGCAGAAAATTCTAAGTTATACTTATTTGTCTTTAATATAGCCAAGTACTATAGCTAGCTGCATCGTATAATTTGTTTACATGTATCCATATTCCACCCCCCCCTCCCCCCAAAAAAAAATCCATTGGCTTAGACATATTAAAATACCTAATTGAACAACAATATTGAATTGCCACGGAAGAGATATATGAAACTATTCAACTTTCATGTGACTTATGTCGTTTCATACACTACTTGTTTTGGTTAACTTATGTCGTTCAAGCTAAACCTCTGCTTCTTTTTGGTTACTACTTAGTACACAAGTAGCGGTCTCAGTTTGGTGCTATATAGCTATGAGATCAACGAACTTCTTTTCATTGATCTGCTGAAAAGAAAGGAAACAAAAAAAAGCTAAGCATAGATTTTCATTTCCATTTTCAGGCAAAAAATGAGCAAAAGTTCGATCAGAAAATCCATATTGACAAAGGATCCTGCCCAACAAATATTTACAGCCGAGGAGATTTAGTGAAAGACCAAAAGCCAATCAGACGAGTCCATGGGATACCATATATGGCTATGTTTTTATAAGGTTCTACAGCCAAAGTTGCAGGGTTTACCCGCAGTGTAACACGGTGCCGTCTCTTCTACTCATAGTTTTTATTTGAAGCTCGTTTTGGCAGTACTATATAATATGTACATATAATAATGTGACTTATTTTCATGTTTTGAACCGCCATTATCGCGCTAGAACCAGGTTCAGCTTGTCAATAGTCTGAACTATAGCTTTGCTTTAATAATTATGGTTTCTTTAGCTAATAATAATTACCAAATTTTTTTAATGGAAGAAAAGACAGAGTCAAGAAGAGGTAATATTTGGTAAATGGGTACAAAATCTAATGAGCTGGAATATGAAAAGGGTGGCTTTTCAATTACTTTGCTGTCTCATCGATTTTGAACTTTGAAGTGTTAAATGTTATCTATCTTTGTGGGGCATTTTAACAAATACCTTGTTCGCATCAGTCTCTCTCTGTGTTAGACACAGTATTGGAAGCTTAACTCCTGGATGCCATTTACTGAAACACTGTCACGGATGGAAAGGAACTCGTTGGTGGGTTCTCATTGGTGCTAAACTGCCTTTTTTTGTAAGGGGTACTAGTGTCAGGCACATCATGGTTCATGACCCTATACTTTTTGTTAGGGCTGGCAATTTGAACACGACCCGCCAACACGACTCGAAACCCGCACGTTTAGTTGACACGCTTGACATGAAATTGACCCGAATTAACACGATTAATTAATTTTTTATCAAAATATATTATAAAATATTAAGTAACGACTCCATAGAAAATATTTTTTAACTAATTTCTTGTGATTTAAATAAAAAATAATAAACTAATGAGCTAATTTACCTTAATAAAGTAAAACTTGCGTGAAAAAATCAAGTAAATGAATAATTATAATGTTTTGAAGTATTATAACACGTCAGTCTGACTGACGTTTTCATTAAACAGGTAATCCGCAGGTAACACGAAACCCGCACGATATTAAATGGGTCGACACGAATGACACGAATTGCCAGTCCTACTTTTTGTTTTTGTTTTTCATGTTTATTTTCTTTTCTTTTCTTCCAATATAAATCTAACGAGTATCCACGATATAGGGTCTTTTATTGGGTCCCATGTTGGCTATTAGGGCCCACAGAAGTCCATTCTTTGATTAATGGGCTTCTCCACCAGCCCAATAGTGTTATGCCTTTTGTATTCCTCAAAAAGATAAATAGTTAGGAAATTGACACCCACTATTGTATTTTTTAAAAATATTGACACAAATACTGGCACAAATACGGCTAATGAAATTATGAGTTCTTGACATGACTGGCTCCTATATTTTTCGTGATTAGTAAAATAGTCCCTGAGTTATTATTTTTAACAATTAAGTTCCTAGGTTTTAAATTTTCGGTAATTAAGCCCTTTTCATGAGTAATTATTAAAATATTTGATGGAATTAAGCATTTTCAAGTCACATACAAGGTTTTTGAATGTCAAAATTATTATTTTACTGACATTAATTGGAATTGGAAAGAAAATAACTAAAAATCAATAACATTTAACAACATAATATAAAAAATTAAAAAAATAAAAATTCTCAAAAATTTAAAATTTTTCTTGAAATTTCTTTCTATTTCCCTTCCAAGCTAATTAGTGTTAGTGAAACACCAATTTATTTTCCTTAAACATATTCAGTTTCATGAAAATTTTTAATATCAACAAATAAAAAAAACTTAATTGTCAAAGTTTTTAAAACTTAAGGACTTAATTGCCCAAAAAAAATTAACTTAGGGACTATTTTGCCAATCTACGAATAAAATAGGGCCCAAATATGCAAAAAAACTCTTAAATTATTTTTGTACGGTACTTACTGAAAAAAGGGCATCTTTTAATTTTATTTTCTCCTCTTTCTCTTAGCTCTCAGGTCTAAGAGCCCAACCTTATCTTGTCCTCTCTCTTTCTCTCTGCCACGAAGTATTTTTGAGTTTAGTTTGGTTCATGGGCTATGACTTTTGACAGAATCAAAACCATCCATATTCGATTAATAGTCAATTTGGAATCGAGATCGGTGATGGAGACAGAGCCATAATGGCTTTTTAATCTGAGGTTGAGGAAGAATCACTGGTTGTTGCTTAAACTTGGGTTGAAACTAGATTTGTTGGTGGTTCTTTGGCTAATAATTATTTGAAATTTATATTGATGGAGGATGCACAGTAAATGTTTAAGGAAATGCCGGAGAAGGATGTTAGTGTCACAAAATGCCATGGTTAATTAGTATGTATACTGTATAGATTGGGTGTATGGTTAATTTAATGAATTATTAAGATGGACATTGGTGTAGACCCTTGAATTTTTCTAAAGGCATTTCCCATTTGAATTGGTGGGAATGAAAAATGACAAAGTACAATGAAATGATGAAGGAAACCCTATTAAATGGAATTGAGCTTAAATATATAGAAAGTGCTCGTATTAATCACTGTTTTATTTCATTAGTCTTGTAGACATCTTGGGCTATCTTATTGCAAATAAAAAATGAAAGAAACTTTTGTGGTTTCCTATGATTTATTTACATACAGGGAATTCTGCTACAAGGAAACTAAACTAATTTTCAAGAAACTACAAAAGTTTTTTGTGATTTGCTTACGTACAGGACATTCCGCTAAAAGGAAACTAAAGTGGTTTGGAGAAAGTGGTTTCCAAGAAACCTTTGTAGTTTCCTATAATTTACTTACGTACAGAGTATTCCGCTAAAAGAAAACCAAACTGATTTTCAGTAAACTATTGTGTTTTCCTGTGATTTACTTACATACAGGATATTCCACTAAAAGGAATCCAAACTAGTTTCTAGGAAAATTTTTATGATTTCCTCTGATTTACTTATGTATTAAGCATTCTGTTGAAAAGAAATCTCCAGGAAACCTTTATGGTTTCTTGTGAGTTACTTACATATAGGATATTTTACTACACATGAATCAAACTGGTTTCTAGGAAATTTTTACAGTTTCCTATAATTTATTTACATACAGGGCATTCTACTAAAATGAAACTAAAATGGTTTCCAAGAAACCTTTGTGGTTTTTTGTAATTTACTTACATACATGACATTTCGCTAAAAGGAAACTAAATTAGTTTCTAGGAAATCTTTCGTGGTTTTCTATGATTTACTTATGTACAGGGCATTTAGCTACTCCTAGAAACTTTTGTGGTTTCTATAAATATGATAATAGAATATAATAAATTTAGAAAGGTAGGCCAAAAAATGAAAAAAGGAATTAAAGAGATAAAGAATATATAACAAAAGAGAAAAAGAAAAAAAAGTATAAACTATGAAAATGGTGGTACCGTGGTTTGAACTTGAGAGGTGAGGGAATTAATTGAGGTATAATCATTGTGGCAACAGGTTCTCTATCATTCATTATAGTTTCTTTAAATAATAAAGGTACTTTGAAAAAAGTGTCAATATTTATAAATTTACCACTGTATCCTTGAGTATCCATATTTTAGAGAAAATATCTCTTTTAGTCATACGAAAATAATACCTCTTTCTTAGGTCGTATTTTCGTCATTTTTTATTCTCAAAAAGTAGATAAAAGTATCCTAATTCCAAAATAGTTGGCTTGTTGTGAACATTATATATATATGGGCTTTTAACAAATATACGTCAATTTTAAAGGAGTGTTTCAATAGACATCTCTTTTGTTTTCTGTGTACATAAATATCCTTTTTTCTAATTCATATTCTCTAATTCCAGCTTTACCCTTAAATGAATTCGCTTAGGTTGATGGTGCTATCTCCATTTGCATCTACCTCCTGGATCATCTTCTCGAGCCCTTCCTCCCCCTGAAGGTTGCCCTAGGTTCCCTATAATGGCACCCAACTCTGACGACGAGATCTTTTCGTCATTATTCATGTCGTATTTCTTGAATACGTTCGAGCTCTGTTATTTGTGCGTGTCTGTTCACTGATGATAATTGAGATCCGGGCGAAATTGTCACCGCCATCGTAGGATTCCCGTTCCTATTGCCAAAAGATGAAGAAACAAGTTTCTTCTTTCGGCCGAGGAGGGATTTGAAACCCATTATTTCTCTCTCTCTCTCTTTCTTGAGAACGTGAATTAGTTTTGACAAGCAATTGAGAATTTTCAGGTATATATATATATATATAGGTTAAAGTTACTATAGATGTATATGTGTGGAGATGTAGGGATATATAGGAGAAATTAGGAATTATTGAATCCTAAAAAGAGATTGAAATTTGTAAGTTTTAACTGGCTGAATATGAACTGTGTGTTTCCCTCTCTAAAAATAAAAAGAGAAGAGAGAGAGAAAGATAGAGAGAGAGAGAGAGAGAGAGAGAGAGAGAGAGAGAAATAAGCAGTATGTTACTACTATGGTAAGTGAATTCTATATACCGATAAATTACCTGTACACTATGGTAAATGACTTGTATACTATGATAAATAATTTATATGTACTAGTAAATGATAAATATGCCGGTAATCGAATTGTATACATCAAAAAATTAATTATATTTTTTGACAAATGAATTGTATGTATCGGTAAATTAATTATACTATGGTAAATGAATTGAGAATGTTAGTAAATTAATTATATGCATGAGGGGTATAATGGTAACTCCAATAATTACAACTTAAAAAGGATATAGAAGTTAACAAAATAAAAAAGAGATATTTATTAATTCATAGCTTAGGATTATATATCTATACTACGTATATTTGTAGATGGACATAATAACTTAAAAAATTTAAGTTAACATCACATAAGTACCATATACATATTAATATTCAGGTTCAACTGAACAATAAGTATTAAACAAAATTATTTAAATACCAAAGTCAGAGTTTAGAAGAAACCTTTAACGATCATACCTCGTTGTAACAATTAGTTTTGTTGATCCCATATTTGAGATGAATCCTTAATTTATATTTAGAAGAACCAAGATTATTAGTAGAATAGTTTAAGTAAAATGAAGGCAATCGTTTGCTCTTTCCACACCTCTTTAAAACAAAATATTATTTTGTTTATATAATATTAATATTCGGTTATAACTTAATTGCATTGTTATTCCTAAATTAGTATTATTTTTCTATCCACATTTCCCACCTCTCTCCTCTCCTCTTATCTTCTCTCTTTTTCCTCTTTAACCCAAAAACCCCAGGCATGTTTCTTTTCTCTTATAATATCATTTCCTATTTTCTCTTCATCCCAAGAAACTCGCGAGTATTCTCATTTACAATCAAGAAATACGGGTTTATATGATTGAAGTACATCTATATCTATAAATCGTAAACATACTTGTTAATGGAATCCCACAAAAGCAGTGGTTATGGATCCATTGTACTACTGAAAATAATGAATTTCTAGCACATTAGAATCAATGATGCTCTTTTTCTTTAAAAAAAAAAAAGAATCAACGATGATCTACAAAAAGAGCTCAAATAGATGGCTTGTATCAATTGAAAGAGAAAAAATAAAATAAATAATAGACAAATAACCAAAAAAAAAAAACACTCAAGAAAATGGGGGAAAAAAACTCAAGGGTATAGGTAAAAGAAGCTTAAAATAATATGAAAGTAAAAAAAAAGAGAAAAGAGGATGGTGTGTGAGAAACCGTGAGAGGAAAAGATCTGAGAAAATCGGGAGTGAGAAGAGAAAAGAAAAGAAAAGGTAATATTAAATAAAGGGTTATCATAGGAATAATTAAGCAATAAAAGCAGAAATCATATTATAAATTTTAAGTAAAATAATAATTTTAAAACAAGTGTAAGGAGAATAAGAGTAGACAAAAGGATGACAATAAAGCCACTTTAATATTTATCAAAATTTATTCGATATTTTTTTTTGATTTTTTTTTCCTTTTTTTTAACCGCAAAATACATTTTAGAACCTCTTATTTTCCAAAATTTTGAGAAAATTTATTTTATTGCTTGATTCATATCATAATTATGATGCTACCCTATAGGGTATAGACCAAAAATATGTACATTAACAATATATATACACGATTATATATATTCAAATTTACCTAAAATTTTCATTTAGTTATGATATTTTTCAATGAAAATATAAATTAATAATTTAAATTAAAAAGAATAACGATATTAAACAATGTAAATTTTATTCATATATATATATATATGAATGATATTAGGTATACCAAGATTATTACCAAAATTTTAATACTAATACATGTGACATATGAGTTGATAAATTGGTGCATTTGAGCTTACTACAAATAAATTAATCATATTTACCAATTGAATGATGCTAATTCATAAGCTACATGTGGGCGTTAAAAATTTAGTATAAATTTTTGGATACTTAGCATTATTTATATATATACATATATTTAAAATTTCAGCCAATGTTAGGGGTATCATTGCAATTTCTTGTAAAATATATTTTTTTAATCTTTTTGAAACAATACAAAACATGTTAGTTTTATTTTAACGTGCGGTCTAGTGGGCTAGGAGGAGAAACGAAAAAAAGCCCAATTAAATTAACCGCTAAAACTAGTAATGGAAATTGGCAGAGAGTGTTTTAGGAGTTTTTCCTCCAAAAAATTTGAAAACCTCCCGCGCTTTTCCATTACTCATCTCTCATCTCCCTCCCTTTTACGCTTTCCCTCTCTCTTTTTCTATCGCTTCTCCGCTAATTTTCTCTGACTTCAGATCTAATCTAAACCCTTCTTATTCTTCTTCTTTCTCTGGAACTTTTTCTTCTACAGATCTCAACCCATTTCCCCATTTTTTTTATTTTTATTTTTTGAAACAATGGGGAAGCAACCCAAAGCCAAGAAGAAGTCACAGAGTTTCGGGACTGGAGACGTAACGCCAAAGCAAGTTGCTTTCATCGTCGACCGATATCTTTTCGACAATAACTTCCCTCAGACTCGCTCTCTTTTTCGATCCGAAGCCGCCTCCCTCATCGCCCATTCTCCCCCTCAAGAGGTACCCACTTGGCCTTTTTATGAAATTTATCATCTGGGGTTTTGATTTTGTACGGCTAGTGAGCGTTTTGTGCGTTTTTTTTTTTTTTTTTTTTTTGGTATTGGGTTCGTTTTGAATTTCTCAGGCGACGAAGGGGATACTGAGTCTTGGGGAGATTATAAACGAGTATATAAGTTTGAAAGGGCAGAAACTAATGGTGGATCAAGAAAGGGTCCGACTGGAGCAGGAGAAATTCCGGGTCCAGACTCTGTTACAGAGTATGCAAAATGCTATGAGTGCTTATAATGCTGGTGGAAGCTCGTCGGTGCCCGCAATTTCTTCTGTTGCTCCTAACCCGGCGATTATGGCTCCTCAGTTACAGTCAGGTGCACTACATTTGCATTCCCAATTAGCTTGTAGGATTTTAACTGGTGCAGGCTATGTGTCTGATAATATAACTCAATAGCTTGGAAATATCATGGAACCTTAAGACTTATATTTGCACAAGTCGAACTGAAAACAAACTGACAAATCTCGAAGGGTTTTTACCATGCTGGTTAATACATTTTTCTTATTCATAGAGAACTGAGAATCTATGCCATTCACCTTAAGGCAAGAATAGTTGCTTTACGCACTATTGATTCGGATTTTCGTTCTTGTCACTTAATTTACAAGGGTGAATGTAAGTTTAATTGCTATTAGAGTTTATTGATGAATTTAGAAGGTTGGTGTCTTCAATAGTAATTTTTTTTTTTTTTTTGCCCCATGTTTCCGAATTAGGCTTTCCTTTGCACAAAACTCCACTTGTTCATCCAGTGTCCACACCTTCCAACATCATTACTCAACCTGCAAACTTCTCATCTCCAATGACAAATTACTCATCTGCAATTAAGAGAAAGGACCCTAAAGTTGTTTCAAATGTGCCTCCACCTGCGAAGAGATCTCGCAGCAAATTATCTCTTCCAGAGAAAGGTAACGCTGTCTGCAGCCTTGTAAATATTTGTGCCCTTCTGTGACTACTGTTTTTGATTTCGAATGGTTAACTACATTCATTTCTTTTCTTTCAATGCAGAAGAAGTTTCACAATTAGATAATGCATTTAATACTCGAGAAAATGCCCAGGCGCCCTCTCGTGCAGTTGAATCATCGCCCAACAACTCTGTGCCTACTGGGTCATTGGCTAATGGATCAACTGTGGCTAAATGTTTGTTCAATCAGCCTTCATTTTCCACTCCTGCAAATACATCTGTTCCCAAGACGCCCCCACGAGCGAATTCCTCTCAAAGTGATAAATCAATATCCCCCCTTGAGATTTCTTCCACTGCTAAATGCAGCAATAGTAATACTCCTGAACAGATGACCCCGACAAGATGCACTGTAATATCATCATCCAAAAGAGTGACAGTAAGTCCATTCAAACAAATGGCTTACTACGTTGAGAAAAACCAGTGTATCTCCACTTCCTCACCAGTCAAGACAAACCTGAAGAGGCAGCCAACGAGAGATCATGTAAAAGGAAGGCTAGATTTTGACGATTCTGATCCACTAATGACTTCAGAATTAGGCAGACAAGTCACTGATCAGACTTCAACATCTGAGTCTGAAAAGGAAATTGACATTTTTGACATTGATTTGCCTAATTTTGATGCCATGGGAACAGATTTCTCCTTTACTGAAATGTTAGGTGCTTTTGACTTTGAATGTGAAGAAATGGGTTATTCTTGCCAACCAGCTGTAGGTGCTTCTGCGGACACTGTATCAGGGTATTGCCTTGCCTTAATGTGCTGTTTTTCCTATGGGTTTATTTCTTGATAGTTTTCAAGCCAATGATCGTCTTATATATATTTTCTTTTTCTTATGTATCATACATAGATCATCCCCTGAATCAATGGGTGGCTACATTGAGGCTAATCAAGTTATGTCAGAATTCTCTACTATGACAGAAGTAGTATCGCAACAAGACATGAGTATGCAAGGTAGTGGGAATGGCCTTGTAAAAGTTGCACAGTTTTCATCTCATTCACGCTTTGTAAGCTAAATTAACAAATTTCAATATTGCAGGCCCGGATTCTATGACAGCTGTGAAATCTGTGACAAGATGCATCAAAATTATAAGCCCTGGTATTTAACCACTTAAACTGTCTTTATGTATGCTTCCTTTAATTCTCGTTCAAGGTCTAAAGTTGATTTTACTGAAATGCAGTAAAAGCCCGAGGGAGTTCTCTGGATCAGAACTGTTCTGCAACAAACTGACTGGGAGTTGGAATCATTCTTTTTTGATGACATAATACCCGTACTTAACATAGATGTATAACTATTAACTGTAACTCTGCTTACATATTCTTTGAGATTAATTGTAAGGTCCTGATCTTGCCATTTCTAATGACTTGGTAGATGTTAAGCAATATCATTATATAGTGCATTTCTCTCCATTTGGGTTTGTATTTCTTGAATATGGTTTGTCCTATCTCATGTTACTTGTGAGGTTAATAAGTCCGAGATGTTTGTTTGGAACCTTCCAACTCCAACCCCC
The DNA here is from genome assembly GCA_002914845.1 of Trema orientale. Classification (NCBI taxonomy): domain Eukaryota; kingdom Viridiplantae; phylum Streptophyta; class Magnoliopsida; order Rosales; family Cannabaceae; genus Trema; species Trema orientale. Next base: position 1,473,939 of record JXTC01000023.1, on the reverse strand, counting down.
TTAAAGAGGGAAAAAAATAGACATAATAGAATGAAAAGCGAATAGAACAAAAATAACATCTTCCTCAGTTCCTCTATATTGTCGTTGGCCAGGGTCACCAGACCTTTATTCATCTGCATAAAGGACGAAAAAAAAAAAAAAACAAAACAAAAGAGAGGCAGGAGATGAAGGTAAAAAATTGAAATTTATTCATTTATTTTACAATTTATGAATGAGATGAAAACTGTATAATTTTGTAAAAGGCCATTTCCACCAACTTGTATACTCACGACTTGTTGTGGTAATACTTCGGCCCAGTAAAGAATTCTGACATAGCTTGATTAGCCCCGGTAAAATCATGATCATGTCATTTCTAGTGACTCGGTTGAAGAAAAGGTCTTTTGAGTAATAGTCATGTTATGTCGTGTTTTTCTCTTTCTTAGGGTACTGTATTTTTATTTTTATTTTTTTAAATATGGTGTATCTGATATCAAGTGAGGATAATAATAATTCAATCTGAAAGCATGGCTTGATAGAATTGTCAAATGTTTAAATGGAACGAAAAAAAAAAAAAAAAAAATCGGGAAGAAGAAGAAAGAAACATAGATAAATAAGCAGTACAGAACTAAAAATTTTCTCAAGCCAAATACTTTTGTAGTTCTTCCACTTCCTCTGGGCTTCCAATGAAAATTGGAGTGCGCTGGTGCACCTGCCACATAAAAATGAATCAGTCGTTTAGCGCCTAGAACAACTCTTTGCATCAACCAATTCTGTACATTCAACTATTATGAGGGTTTAGCCACCATAGCATCCTATTCAACAGTCCTATAAGGTTATAATATGTTGTTACCTAAACTAATTGCAGAAGAGTGAAACTGAATTGCAGGAAGTTATTTATAGTGAAACTTTCAGTATTACCTGCGAAGGTGTGATCTCAAGAATTCTTTGGTAACCATCTGTAGCTTTCCCACCTGCCTGCTCTACTAGGTAGCTCATTGGTGCACATTCATACAAAAGCCTCAAGTTCCCATTTTTGCTATTCTTGTTCTTGGGGTTTCCATAGATACCACCCCGGAGCAACATTCTATGGATTTCACCAACCAAGCAGCCTATATAACGGCCAGAATATGGCTTACCATTGGAACCTGGCTGCCTAAGGTGGTCAAGATAATTCTTTAGCTTATCATCCCAAAGGTCATAATTTCCTTCATTGAAAGAATAAATTTTACCCGTTTTGGGAATCTGTATATTTTCATGTGTCAAAACAAATTCACCATAAGTAGGATCCAAGGTGAACGCAAATACCCCTTTCCCTAGAGACAGAGTGAATACTACTGAGCTTGAATACAGGCAATAGCCTGCAGCCAACAAGTTACTACCTGGCTGGCAAACGCTGATGACGCACCTCTCTTTCGCTTCATCTAGCTGTGTTGTTTCAGTATTGAACAATCAGGAAGAGAATAGAAATGATAATGACTTGATTATGGTGATAAGGTATATCTAGATAATATGGGGCCAAATTAAGCAGCTAGTAGTAGTTGCATGGAGCTCTTAAGACGCCTGAAATACATTTTTTTTTTTGCCACCAAACAGAATCCTAAATGAGAAGCTGCTTGCTATTAGAAGCTGTAAGATCAAGTTATTACCAATTCAACCTCTGGCCCTGATAGGAACTTGAACGTTCTCTTCCGATATATTAAACCACGAACGGTGGTTACTGCCAAATATAAAACATGAGGTTTTCCTCTTTGTTTCAACTCAAAAGGCTTTGAAAACTACAGGACATAAGACTAGCTCTAAAAGGGTTGTTCTTTTTTACTTTGATCACTTCATTTTGAAATTGCAAATTAGATGAATATTACCGTGGAATCATCGTCAAGGTCTATGAGGCATTGCTTGTCAGGGCCGTAAATCCCGAAGATAGAGCCAGTAGTTAAGGCAGTGTCGATGTTGGCAGAGCCATCAATGGGGTCAAACACAACAATGTAGTTTCCTGAGTAAGTTTCTTCCACTGCAACGGGCACATCTTCCTCCTCCGATGCAATTATCCCAGTCCGCCCGCTAGACCTGAGGCAACTGCAAAACAGCTGCGGAAATTCAAGAAATTTTCAAATCACTCGAAATTCAAATTCACAAGACTCACTCGAAATTGGCATAATTTTCAAAAAAATTGTGAGCATATTCAATTCAGCTATACCTATACACAGAAATCCAAATTAGGACTAATGAAACCTCATTCGAGATCAAACACTGCGACTTAAAATTGGCATATTTTTTTTTTTTTCCCCGAAAGTTTCAAGAATTTGTTATCTATAATTATTTCATAGAAAATTAAAAATTAGTACTCTCAATAAGCTCAAACTTAAAAAGAATGACTTTCCAAAAATGCATGCATAGCATTCAAATTAGTACTAGTTTCACTAAGCTCAAATTCATAGACTTGAACTTGAATTATGACTATTTAATATAAAAAATAAAGAACCTCATTAGAGATAACATCGAGCTTCTTCTGATCTTCGCCCTGAACGTTAATGGTGCCTTGAGCTCCGGTGAGGTTGGTAATGCTGGACCTCTGAAGCAGAGAAGCGATCTGTTTACAAGCCAAAGAGATGCTAGAGAGCACGATCGTGAGCTCGGTGTCGATGTTACCATTCTGTTCTTGCTTCAATAGCCATGTGGTTAGGTTTTCGATCCGGTAGTAGTCCTTCTCGCTCCCTCTGGTTTTGGGTTCCGTCGAAGTCACCAACGCCGGCGGCCGCGCCGTCGTTCGGCATCGGAAAGAGCCGGCTCCGGCGACTGGGTAGGTCGGGTTCCGGCGAAGAAGAGGGAAAGGAGAGAGACGAGAATTGGAAGTGGAGAAGAGAATTTGTGAAGAAGACGAAGCTGGAATTGATCTCATTCTCTCTCTCTCTCTCTCTGTTCTGCTTTGCTTATCTTCTTCCCAGTGCGAGTTTGACAGTTGTGTGATTATCATTCGTTCCTAGAAAAATCTTATTCTTTTTTTTTTTTTAAAAAGGAAATAAAAATCTAATTTTTAACCGACACTTTCTCAATTTCAATAATTGCGAAAAATTACAAAATTATCCCCATACAATTTGGTTTAAGAATAGGGAGTTTGACATAGAATCATAGTTCATAGATGATACTCATTTGGACTAAATATGATATTTTCAGAGTGTCTTGAAAAGTGTTGTGTGACTGTTTACACAATCCTAGTCAGGTCCATTTTCCTTAAGAGTACTCACAGTAAAAATTAAAATTCAATCATAATTTTCCTAGCAAAAACATAACAAAAATTGAAAGTAATGAAATTTTGAATCCCTATATATGGCCTGTTTGGGATAAATTCTAGAGAAGTTGCTTCTATAAAAGTTGATTGTACTGCTATCAAACGAATTCCGTAATCAATAAAAATTTGGCACCAAATTTTACCAATTGTTAGCATTATACATGTGTACACTTTTCAAATGATTTTAGCACTTAAGTTGGTATCAAACCAAAAGACGGAAAAAGAAGCAGTAAATTCCGAACTGAAGCTATTCAGATATATCCCCTTAGTTACTCACTTGATATCTAACTTGAGAGTTGCTAGTCCAAAAAATAATCTAGTACTTGACCTCTGAGTCTTCAAAGCAACTTCCAACTCAAAGTACCCTTTCTCCCCACTCTCCAGAGCTTCCTTCGACCAACATTATTTATTTTCGTAATGTGTATGTTATGACAGCTAGTACTTATGTTATGGAAATACCAGTTTGGTTTTCATACTACTTCAGCTGATTTCATTTTTTTTGGGGGGCACTTGTATTAGTGTTCAAGTTTTATCCCTCTTTGCCAAGTACCCATTTTTGAGTAACGGGGTCTCCTGTTTTGGTACATTACTTAGTCAGTGTCAAAAATTAATATAAGATCATATATCAGACACTTTTCGCTTTTGCTTATATGCATGCATGTGGTCTGCATATTCTTTTTTTTTTTTTTTTTGGGGTGTGTGTGTGTATTGCACCAAAATTTTAAGTCGAAAAATGTATTAATTCAGGAACTAGACAGGTAGCTAGCTCAGTGATTTATGCTCACAACCACAAGTATGTAAATAAGGTAATTGAAGCTCATGTCAAAGAAAGAACTTACGAAAATATCGTAAGATGTGCTCTCAAAAATGACAAATTTCATTTCAAGTAATTAGATTGAGCAAAAACATCCATAGATGCGCTACTTGCAAGACATTCCTCTACGTACCAATATTTGGCTGATACTATATGAGTAATGTAATTAATTGGTCTAAAACAAAAACTACTACAGCAAAGAAAACAATCCCCTTATTGAAAACACATTTATATCCCAAATCACATACTAAGAACTTATCAATTAATCTCTAACTAGAGAGACTTACTTAGACCAAAAAATCAAGTACCAGTCCTCCTTGCAGCCAAAAGTTGAGCAACATGACCATTGAGAGTCTCGAAAGCAATTTCAAAAAAAAAAAAAAAAGGAAAAAAAAAAGAAAAGAGGAATTTCTTTCCTCCTCCATTTCCAGAGCTACATTCAACACTTCAATCTTCTGAGCTATTTCCTCTACCTTGTTCTGCTTCGCCATTATACGTACCGCCGTTATCATCCCCACGCTGCTGCCTTTCAAAACCCTCTAATTAACATCGTCATCAGGCGAACTAGTACTATTACTCCCTCTAGTAATCAATGCATTCAGATTCCACTCGTCGAGTCTTTCAAGCAACGAACGGGTTCTTGATTTGGTTGTGAGTAGTGGCACCATCAACACTCTCTCCTTGTCAAACATCCATCCAGTAATAAACCGTCTCTGTGATCCCTCGGCCGTTTGCCCTCTTAACAAGTAATCTGGTATTTTCTCGTCGTTTTCCACTTTTTCATTGTCGTTTTTCTCTCCCGTGCTGTCGTTTTTCACTTCTTTGTTGTCGTTGTCTTCTTTAGTACCATTAGTACTGCTTTCTTTGGCTTTGGAGCGCCTGTTTTCAACGCTGGGAAATCCTTGCACCAGATTTTTTCGATGACGTCAGACCCCATTGTGGAATGTTTCAAGAAGAAGGGATGTTTCAGCAAATCTTCGGCGGAGGGCCTCTTGGCTGGTTCTTGGTCAAGGCACAGCGACACCATATCTTTATACACTTCTGAGAAGCTCCACGGGTTATAATTCATGGCCGTCTTCTCGTATTTCCACGACCCGAATCGCTTTCGGAGCCGCAAGAGCATGGACTCCGTAACCGGAAGTTGTGACAGCGGAGGCCGTCCATAACTCATCTCCAGTGCCACGATTCCCACCGTCCAAATATCCAACTTTGTACCGTACTCCTCGTCTGGGGGCACCCAATACGGCACGTCGTTCACAGCAGTACTAATATCCAACGGCGGCCTAAAACGACCCGAATCCAGATCGTACCACGACTCCGAAACCCCGTAATCCGCGAGCATGACGGACCCGTTTGGACCCAAGAGAATGTTACCGGCCTTTAGGTCTCCATGGAACTTGCCCTGTCCGTGAAGATAGACCAGGCCTTTGAGCACTTCCCTCAAAACGACAATAACGACTGCCTCCGAGTAGCCGAATTGGCTGTCGTACATGGAAGAGAGCAGGGATCCAGATGGCAAGAACGGCATGACGACCCAGTACTGCCCATCTTCGCCGACAAAGGAGCAGTGGCCGGAAATGACGTTGGGATGGGAGAGAGACGACGTCAAGAAATCGGCGCCCAAAATGAGATCGATCAAAGATTGCGCCGAACGACGACTAAAATCGATCGTTTTGATGGCCACTAATTCGGAGTTTAACGGGTGGCATTCGGCTTTGTAAACGACAGCTTGGGGTCCGGAACTGAGTTCGGTGAGAAGCTTGTAAGATTGAGAGTTCAACGGGAAATTGACCCTTCTTGATGCTTGATCATCTTCCATTGTTGTCGTTTCTTCTTGGAGATATAAGTTTTTATGGTAGTAGTATAGAAGTAGATTAGAGTGTTTAGGAGGATTTCTTGGAAGATTTTATGATAAGGGCATGGATTAATGTGAGTTTGGGGGTTATATATACAGAGGGGATATAAGTTGGTGGTTGGTCTTTGAAAGGAGGCCGTTAGATATTCGTAACTAACTATTAACTGTCTTGTAGAGAGTGCGCGTGGAGGCAGTTATACCAAGGAGTGTTACGGTAGAGTGGAACTGAATTAAAAGCTGAATCTGTTAGTTCGTTTCCATCAAGGATGATAGAACCAATGACCAATACGGGATGTACAACAACGATACATGCAGCCATCTAGTGAGGTATATATAAGCTTTTCTCTCGATTCTTAAAAATTTCTGCTATTTAAATGTTTGCTCCAAAATTGATATGCGCCCCACTTGCCTCAATTTATTTTTCTTATGCATTTATATATATTTTTTGTTCTCTGGCTAACAATTTTTTTTTTAATGAAAAGGAAGAAAGAGAAGAGGACATCAAATCCTAAAATTAAAGCACGATATCCTAATTATGTTGGCACCTACAAATAGGACAATCCTCAATATCGTAATTATATTGGCATCTACAAATAAGACAATCCTCAACCATTCTTTAACTCAAATAAATAAAAAAGAAAGAAAAGTTCTTACAAAGTAACTGGAGTTTCCTGGTTATGTTTTCTGGCTAACATATTTGGACAACTCACCTCTTTTATATCCTTACTCAAAATCTATCTTAGAATTTGAAATTTGGCAAGGCATGTGTTTATTTTCTGTCTTACTCCATTGTATTTTACCAAATCACTTACTAAAATAGTAAAAAACAAAAAAAAAAAAAAGGAAAAAATTATGGTACATAAATTCATAGATATATGTTAGTAGTTTTGTTTCGCGTACGTAATTAAAGTTCACGCTGAAGAATATAACTTTACAAATCATAATTGTAAACTATATATCAAGATCTGCTCTAAAAATGGTAAATTTTCATTTCATGTAATCAAATTGAGCAAACACAATTATACAAACATGCATGCATTAGACATTTCCCTATACAACGGTCGAAAAGACTAAAACTGTTACTAGTACTTAATTTGTCACAAACACACAAAATATAAAGTCCCATTACTTTGGACTCGATCAATCTCTAACCCGAGAGTTACTTAGATCTTAAAATTAATCATATGTTATTAGACTCTCGATAGTCTCTATAGAAGCTTCCAACTCAGACTTCCTCTTCTCCTCAGTCTGGAGAGCTACCTTCAGCGCCCTAATCTCCTCAGCCATTTCCTCTTCCCTGCTCAGCTTCAAACCACTCATCTGCTTTGTACTAGTCTCTCCGGTGATCTCAGCATCCATCTCTGCAATTGCTGCATCCAGTTTCCACTCCTCGATTCGTCGAACCAGCGAATCGGTTCTCGTCAAGATTTCGATTTCGGGGTCCATCAGAATTGTTTCCCTGTTGAATTTCCACGCAGTAACAAACCTTCTGGGTGTTAACAAGTATCTTGGTATCTTGTCGTCCTCGTGTCCTCTTCCGAACGACCCGAATCCTAGGATCAGATGTTCTTTGATGACGGTAGACCCCATTGTGCTATATTTCAAGAAGAAGGGGTGTTTCAGCAAATCTTCGGCGGAGGGCCTCTTGGCCGGATCCTGCTCAAGGCACAACGACACCATGTCTTTGTACTCTTCTTCGAAACTCCAGAAATTCACAACCGATTTTTCGTACTTCCACGACCCGAATCGCTTCCGGAGCCGCAAGATCATAGACTCCGTACCCGGGCGCTGGGACAGCGGAGGCCGTCCATAACCCATCTCCAAGGCCACAATTCCCACCGTCCAAATATCCGACTTGGGACTGTACTCCTTCTCTGGGGCCACCCAATACGGCACGTCGTTCCCGGTACTAGTAGTAGCAGTATCCAATAATGACGGCCTAAAACGACCCGAACCAGGATCATAGCACGACTCCGAAACCCCGTAATCCGCGAGCATAACCGACCCGTTTGAACCCACGAGAATGTTACCGGTCTTAATGTCTGCGTGGAACTTGCCTTGTCCGTGAAGATGGACCAAACCTTTGAGCACTTCTCTCAAAACGACACTGGTGACTGCCTCCCAATACCCGAGTTCGCTTTTGTACATCACGGAGAGAACAGAGCCAGCTGGCAAGAACGGCATGACGACCCAGTAGCGATAATCTTCGGCGATGAAGGAGCAGTGAGCGGAAAGGAGATTGGGGTGGGAGAGAGACGACGTCAAGGTGTCGGCGCCCCGGATGAGATCGATCAAGGATTGGGCCGAACGACCCTCGAAATCGATCGCTTTGATGGCCACCAATTTCGAGTTTAAGGGGAGGCATTCGGCTTTGTAAACGACAACTCGGGGTCCGGAGCTGAGTTTGGTGAGAATCTTGTAAGACCGAGAGTTCAACGGGAAGTTGACTCTGCTTGATTCGGCTTCTCCTGCTCTATGGACGACTTCCATTGTCGTCGTTTCTTGGAGAAAAAAGAAATGGGGCGTGGTTCTTGGAGATATAACTCTCTAGAAGTAGTGGACTGTTTAGGAGAGTTTCTTGGAAGGTTTTAGGAAATGGGAAAGGATTAAGTGAGTTTGGGCCGGGGTATATAGAGAGAGAAAGTGGGTAGTTTTTCTATGAAGCTGATTGGGAGAGAGGAAGAAGGCCGTTAGATATTTGTAACTAACAACGAACTGTTTTGTACAGAGAGAGAGAGAGAGAGAGGCAGTTATGAGTAATAATAAAGAATTACGTTTTGGTACGTGTAATTGAATTAAAAGAAGATTCTCTTAATTACTACGTTTTAATACCTAAAAGATTTATATGATCCACAATATTGGAGTAGTGTCATTTATGATCTGTACTTAAAGTTTGTCCGCGCATAATCTCAAAATTAGGGCCAATTATGAAATATAATACGTACGTTCTTGTTCTACTGTACTTGGGTGATTTATATTAGAAAGTAAGCCCATGACCCAAAGTGGTGAAGAACAAATAGAATTTGCTACAAAAGCTGGCTAGCTAATGGGTATTCCTGCGTATGAGAACATAATCAACAAAAAACTTAGAACTAAGAGAGTCTATGCAAAATCAACTATAATGTTTATTCTAAAATTTTTTAGTTACATATTAGTAATAGATATGTTTAGCTTATTTTCGTTATTTTTTAATAGGTGTTATAAGAATCATGTATATCATAAAACTATTAAAGTTGCACATAAATTCGATAAGTTTACTTGATATATAGTGTGTTTGGTATAGAAGGGGAGATATGGAAGGAGAGGGGTACATTACAAGAGAGAGAGTTTTTCTCGACGTGTTCAGAATAGCACCTTAGTAAAGATGATAATTGGGGACGCACTAAGGGATCATGTGTCGCCATATGTATACTCTAAAATTCTTAATTGTGATTTATATTGATGAACATTTTTATTATTATTTTGGTGAATTTGAGATACAATTGCTCTGGATTATTTTGTATGATTTTATGCATATTTTAAATTTCGGGATTTGGGCTAGATGCTGCCGATTGTTTTGAGAGCACAAAATAGTTTCAGATAAAACCCAAAGCACATTTTAGGATAACAAACATGACATGGTTATTTTAGTTACTGTTTCATATTATAAGTGTTATATGATCGCACATGAGTACTAGCTTAGCATTACAGGATAAGTTACAATAATGACTATGATCCCACCATTGATGAGAATACTCTATGAACATACATGAAGACCCGCTTCGGTGGCTAGGACCTCACCTTCGGTGTAAGGCTGTAGACTCACACATTCACATGATCATATAAGTGTCAAATCAAAGTATTCGATTAGCATACTAGTAAGGTTTACTGTAGTTCATAATAAAAGAATGAGAGCTCATGTCATAGTGGTTTACGTTATATGGAAGATAGTTTTTGGACATCTCATGATCATGATGGTTTTTATATGTATTCATGGTCGTTGATTTTGAATTGTACATATGGTTTTGTGAAATATTTTTATAACAACTAATCATGCAGGTGACTTTAGACTAAAATATATTCAAAAAAGATAATTGAGTTTTCACTGGCTATTGTATCCTGATTATCTCCCCCTGCTCCCTTCAATTACATGCTCAGCACCCTCACCCCTCCCCCCGCCCCCCTTTCCCTCTTTTGATGCTATTCAGTGTGTGGTCTGGAGATTAATAGTGGATTATGAGGCACTCGATTGGAGTACTAAATCATTATATATCTTGGTAATACTTGTAGACTTAGTTTTTATTTCTGTTTGGATTTAGTAGACTTGACTAGCATTAAACCAAAATTATTATTTTAGATTCATGTTTATAAATTAACTATTATGTCATATAAGTATTTAGTACTTATATGTTGATGATGGTGATGCATAGACTTAGATTTGATTATGAATTTTTATAATTATTATTATCGATCTATGTTTAATGGTAATCATGTAACTGTAGGATATGGTCACTGAGTATTGGAATTCTAAGACTTTTAAATGATATAATTGTTTTATAAATATGAAATTTTTTGGACATTTTTATAAAATCAGGAAGTTTCAGATCATGTGAAATTTTTAATTCTGTCACTGGCCCAAGTTTTGGTAGTGACAATCAGCCCTATAAATTATTAACTTTGTATGTGTGATTTCTTTCCCCTAATAATCTAAAAGGCATCTTTACTTAAATTTAGGCATCCTTTGATTTTAGTAAAAGACTATTAATGAGGACAACTCATATACGAAGTAAGAAAAAGCAACCCACACTTACGTTTTTTTTTTTTTTTTTAACTGTTGCACTCCTCTTGTTATCTCCGTCTTTTACATATTTACTCTCTATTAGGCCATTTCAATCCAACCTAAAACTCTAAAACAGTTTAGTTTTCATATAACTAAAATGGTATAACTTTCACATACTTTATAATAGTAAATCTCTGACCTATTGTACCAAATGTTACACCAAAAAGAATATTCCATTTCTTTTCCTTGTCTTGTTGTATGCTAACTTATTTAAATTTAATTTTAATTTATTAGTGATTTTTGTATTTTATACTTAAATTTAGTTTAGTACGTATAAGTTTTAAAAGAAAAATTAATTAAACAAAATCATTAAAAAATAATAAAAAAAATATTTAAAAGCAACTTCAAAGCAACAGTGAAATGCCAAAGAGGGCGCAACACTGATCAAAGCTCCAATTTGGCATCAACTTTTTAGAGTCCAGTTGAAGTCATATTTTAACTCCAAAATAGAGATTTTATCTATTTGGGCGTCAGGTTGGGGTTACTCTTACATAGTTAAGCTATCTTGAACTTTGATTTTGTTGAACCATTGGCCTTAATTAAAACATTGTCAAATCTAAAGAATTAATTTCACTAATAGTCCCTGATATTTGGTTTGTTCTACCTAATTAGCTTTTCGAATTATGATTTTCATAACCTTATATGCTTGAATTTGTTGTAGTTTTCTCACTTTTGCTCATATGTGGTCAGTTTTTGGAATAGTGCACCAAAAATTTAGTTGAAAACGTTTATTCAACAACTACGCAACTCAGGGATAGCTCATCAGCAATAATATTACTGTCTCTATGTAGGCTTCTTTGCATGAAATTAAAAGATCTTTTAAAAGATCTGAGAAAAAACCGAGGCTTAATTATGTACGCAGGTATAACTGAAGTTCGCGTTAAAGAAAAAACTTACCAAATAATAATTGTAAACTATATACCAAGATCTGCTCTCAAAAAACAGTAAATTTTCATTTCATGTAATCAAAGTCAGCGAACAACAAACATTGGACTAGTCATTAATATCTTTGTGTACCCTTTGTAAGTCGAAACTAAAAGACACAAACTATGAGTACTGGTACTAGTTTTGAATTTTTCACAAGCACAAAAGAGAAAAAACAAGTATTGTACCTAGTAAAGACACATGTGTCCCGTTACTCTGAACTCAATAAATCTCTACCCTGAGAGTTACTCAGAACCTGAAATCATGCGTAATTAGATTCTCGAGAGTCTCTATAGAATCTTCCAACTCAAACCTCCTCTTCTGCTCAATCTCCAGAGCTACCTTCAACGCTCTAATCTCCTCAGCCATTTCCTCTGCCCTGCTCATCAGCGCCTTCGGAGAAGTACCACCACTCTGCCTTTCTTTGTCCGCACCAACTTCCGAGCTACTGCTAGTCTCTCCGCCGATCTCAGCCTCCATCTCTGCGGTTACCGCAGACAGTTTCCACTCGTCGATTCTTCGAACCAGCGAATCGGTTCTTGTCAAGGTCTCGAGTTCCGGCTCCAACAGAATTCTTCCCCCGTTAAATTTCCATGCAGTAGCAAAACTTATGGGTCCCCCTCTTTGCCCTGTTAACAAGTAATTTGGTACTTTGTCGTCGTCGTCGTCGTTTTTCTCTCCTTCGTTGTCGTTTCCTCTTTCGTACGGCGAGAATCCTTGGACTTGGACCAGGTGTTCTTTGATGACGGCAGACCCCATTGTGCCATATTTCAAGAAGAAGGGTTGTTTCAGCAAATCCTGAGCGGAGGGCCTCTTGGCCGGATCTTGGTCAAGGCACAACGACACCATATCGACATATTCCTCTGAGAAACTCCACACTTTCCTTACCAACGTTCTCTCGTACTTCCACGACCCGAATCGCTTTCGGAGCCGCAAGATAATAGACTCCGTACCCGGAAGTCGAGACAGCGGAGGCCGTCCACAACCCAAAGCCACAATTCCCACCGTCCAGATATCCGACTTTGGACTGTATTCCTTCTCGGGGGCCACCCAATACGGCACGTCGTTTCCAGTACTAGTATCCAACGACGGCGGCCTAAATCGACCCGAATCCGGATCATAGCACGACTCCGAAACCCCGTAATCCGCGAGCATAACCGACCCGTTTGAACCCAAGAGAATGTTACCGGTCTTAATGTCTCCGTGGAACTTGCCTCGTCCGTGAAGATAGACCAAACCTTTGAGTACTTCTCTCAAAACGACACTGATGACTTCCTCCTCGTGACCGAATTCGCTCATCGCGGAGCGGACAGAGCCAGCTGGCAAGAACGGCATGACGATCCAATAGCAGTAATCTTCAGCGATGAAGAAGCAGTGAGCCGAAGCGAGATTGGGGTGGGAGAGAGACGATGTCAAGATGTTGGCGCCCCTGATGAGATCGATCAAGGATTGGGCCGAACGACCATTGAAATCGATCGTTTTGATGGCCACCAATTCGGAGTTTAAGGGGAGGCATTCGGCTTTGTAAACGACCACTCGGGGTCCGGAACGACTGAGTTCGGTGAGAAGCTTGTAAGATTGAGAGTTCAACGGGAAGTTAACCCTGCTTGATGCTTCTTGATCGGCTCTATCAACGACTTCCATTGATGTCGTTTCTTGGAGATACAAGTTTCTAGTAGTAGTGGATTAGAGAGTTTAGGAGAGTATCTTGGAATATTTTATGACAAGGGAAAGGATTAATGTGAGTTTGGGGTGTACATATAGAGAGATGAGTCAGTGCTAGCTCAGTTGGTCCAAGGCTTGAGGGATGTGTGTGTGAGTTTGGGGGGTCAGGGGTTCAAACCTTGGTAGGGTGTGTGTGTTATTTTCCTTTAAATTTGTAATAAGTGGTGGTCATCAGTTAAGCTCCACTTTTTTTAAAAAAAATAAAAAATAGAGAAATGAGTCGGTAGTTGATCTTTGAAGGAGGTCATTAGATATTTTCTAACTAACAACTATAACCGTTTCGTAGAGAGAGAGGAGGCAGTTATAATAAGAATCTAATAATTAAAAGAAGAATTTATTAATTTCGTTATAATAATTAAAATTTATTAGAAGGAACTAAAATCTAATTAACAATATGTGAGTATAATGTCAATTATATGTACTTAAAGTTTGTCAGTGCATGCTCGATATACCAACCAAAATAAAAACAAAGAGTGTGCTAAAATCAACCAAGTCGTTTATTTTGAAATATTTTAATTACGTATATAATATTCTAAATTGTTAGATGTATTTAGTTTATTTTCCTATTTTTACTGATGTCGTAATTAAGTATGTGTATTATAAAACTAATTAAAGTTGCACATAAATTTGAAGGTTTTCTTGAGAGTGTTAAATAAGAGGGAGAAATGAAAGGAGCAAGGTGGCCGGATTAATGGATGGAGTATAACGGTTTTTTATATAGAGGAATTTAGGAAGGAACAGATTATGTAATGAATTTCTAATCCTCAAATCAACCAATTTTTAATGCCCTTCTCTCAATCGGAAAAATTTTAAGAGCGAATTTCACTCTTAACTATATATTAGGTTATTATTGCAGAATCTAATACGTATACACAACTGATTAGGCAAGTTGTTGATTACCAATCAATCAAGTTGTTAAAACTGTTAGTTTCAATTAAGAATCAATTTTGATTTTGTTAGGACCTTTTGTTAAGTTTCCGTTTAGCTAATAGAATCTCTAATAATGATTATATCTGGTAATCAATCTACAAATAATGAAAATGTTACTCTTAATGATTATTGAGATTCATTTCACTAAAACTAGTATTAAAACTCTCCAGATAGTTCTTCTTAATTTGATATCAGAGCTCTAATGGCATCGTCTTCTTCTTTCTCATCTCTGTCCTCGTCTTCTATTGGTTCTTACCGTTCATAGCGCTTCCTTTGAATCTCAATACAATTTCCATTCGTCTTGATCGATCTAACACCTATTGGTGCTTGATCCTACGGACCCATGATCTTGATGGCTTCCGCTTTGGTACACACATTCGTCATAATGCTTTTATTTCTGATCCTAACCGTCCGAATTTCTCTATCAACAATCCTGATCACATGATCTAGATTCGTTGGGGTACTTGTTTCTCATGAGCTAACTCCTCTTCTCTATATCCTATACGACGATCAGTCATGTTGTCTGATGCACTATATCCAGTGAGATCTGGAGTACACTTGAGTAATTATTCTCTACTAAGTCTAAAGCTCGTAGTCCAATTCCGACTTCTTCTTTAGCATTGATGAGTACATGCTTAAGATGCGAAACCTTCTCTACTAAGTCTAAAGCTCGTAGTCCAATTCCGACTTCTTCTTTAGCATTGATGAGTACATGCTTAAGATGCGAAACCTTGCTGATAGCTTAATGCACAGCTGATGGTCAAATCATCTCCGATGATGAGCTGACTCTTTATATTTTGGGTGGTTTGTGTAAAAATCCAGATTTCTCAAGGATAAAGTGGTTATTTTACAAATTTTGGAATAAAATATTAGAGAGATTTATTTGCCAAATTTCTTTGGAAATGTGGACTAAATTATAAATTTTGAGAACTAGATTAAAAGAATTTTGAAAAATATTTTGAGGACTAAATTACAATTTTAAAAAATTGCACAGTCCCATAAACTAGTCACGTGGTCTCCTCTTTTCCCTCCCCTTTCTCTCTATCTCTCTCTCTCTCTCTCTCTCTCTCTCTCATTTTCAGTTAAAGAAGAACCGAGGGAACAGAGGACCGTCGAAGCTTGCCTAGCCATCGTCTGGCTGCCCCGACCCCCGTCGAAGCTTCGCTGTGCTGCCAGGAGGCTCACGCATCTCGAGCCGCCGGAGGGCTGTCGTTGCTGTTTGGAGCTTCGAAATCTTTGATATTCCGGCACTGTTTCGGACCATTTCAAGTCGCGTTCTTGGGCTCGTTGGATTCGTATCATCGAGAAGAATCTCTAGGTGTCTATTTCGTGATTCTATTTTGTCCAATTTGAAAGTTGCTATTTTTGAGTAGTTTGAGCTTGGATTTGACATTTTAGTCAGAATGTTTTATTTTATTTTTGATGTCATTTTTGAATTATACTCATAAAATAGAGAAGTTTAATATATATATTGACTATGTTTGGTGATTGGCACAAAAAAACGAAATCAGATGGCTAAGATTTACCTCATTTTGTATGCCATAGGTCCGGTTTCGGCCCGGACCCGAATTGGACGAATTATATGTCTAACCTAGCCATTTTGGGTATTAGGAATTCAGTGAAGAGGTCTGTTTGTTGATTTACAGCTCTGTTGAGAAGTTAGTTTTTCACAAGAGAGCGATCGATGACTTGGAATTGGTTCCCGACCTTCTGAACGATCGTCCAACGACACCATGAGGTTTCAATAGCGTGGTATCACTATTCTAGTGAGGTAGGGATTCAGTTATCTCTGTTTTATATCGTTTTTAAATAAAACTTACTTTATGCTACATATGATGATAAATGTAATTTTAGAATTGTTTTAGATATCTATGATAGAATTGGATTGTATGATATATATTGTATTGCTCTAGGACTTTTTTGAGTACAGGTTATTTTTGAGTATATAAAAAATAGGGCCGTTATGCTGTCTGTTTTTCTATAAAACTTAAATATCTATTTTATTGAAAAGCTAAAGCACGACTGTTTTCACACTTCAGTTCTATATTGTACGTGTCATAGGATCATAAATGAGTACTGTTTTAGCATCATGGGTTTACAGTATAACGCTGCATGCTCCACAGTCAATATAGAGTCCATAAACCTGTACGGGGGAGAGTTTGTTTTCTCTAATTACCTCCCCATTTGGCAGGCATAGGCAATACGGTTGCCAGGTTTGATAGGCGGCACATGGGTGTCCCCTCCGGGTATGGGCTTAAGTGTCAGACAGGTTGTTTAGTACACTTAGTGTCATTATCCTAGATTTCCATTGATGAGAGGATGTAAGCTCATGGTATGGATTGATTTGTATCATGTGCTTATGAATTAAATGCTTTTGATTATATTGTTTTATATATATAGTTGCCGATTTTGGACTATTATATATATATATATGTTTTGGATTAAACTAATCATGCACACTACAAGAAAAGTAACTTTTCCCGACGGGTTAGGCTTAGTCCATCGAGAAAAATAATATTTTCCAACGGATTACGTTGTTATGCGTCGGCGAAAGATGAGAAAAAAATTCTAAATTGAGAGGCTCTATGCCGGCGTCGGCAAAGAGTTGGTGCATAAAATGCCCGCTTTATTTTGGCCCTATACCGACGCAATTTAAACTTTGCGTCGGAAAAAATGAATTAAAAAAAAGGTCCCGCCAAATAATTCTACCAAAGAAATTAATTTGGCGCCTAATTTTTTAACAATTATTTAAAAGACATTTGCCGATGCATTTATTGTGTTGGCATAGAGTTCTATATTTTTTTTTAAAAAAAGTTGAGTTAAACACTTTTATTTTAATTGTCAGGGTGCGTCGGCACAGGGTTATACGACTTAACCCTATTGTTTTTTTTCCTCTCACTTTATTCTTTCTTAGCCGTCTCCTCTCTCAGTTTTCCTCTCTTTCTCTCACACATCATTCTCTCTCTCTCTTCCTCTATCCATTATCCATCTATGTCCTCATTGCTCCATCTAATCTCCCATTTCTCCACTCTCAGTTTTCCCCCCTCTCTCACCTTGTTCTCTCTCACTTCCTCTAGCCATCACCCATCTAAGCCCCT
>JXTC01000023.1:1391402-1448271 GCA_002914845.1 Trema orientale | reverse complement strand
TAGGCTCATCTTTTTTGGGGCTGAACCACTATAAAATTCTTGTCTCCTTATTTACATTGCTTTATCAATC
Organism: Trema orientale; assembly: GCA_002914845.1. Taxonomy (NCBI): domain Eukaryota; kingdom Viridiplantae; phylum Streptophyta; class Magnoliopsida; order Rosales; family Cannabaceae; genus Trema; species Trema orientale. The sequence continues at coordinate 1,448,201 of JXTC01000023.1, read as the reverse complement.
CTTTTCACACACAAGCCACATCTCATAATTTCCTATATTCATTGTTGACAAAATCTCCGTCAACACACATTATAATTTGTAGTTCTATATTATGGACATATTGATTGTTTTCAATATCTTCATCTACATCTCTCTGTCGATCTAGAGCCTACAACCTCGACGAATTCACAGTTTTTACTTTCAAATTTTTATAAATTTCCTGATTTTACAATTTATGAATCACACATCCGAGAATTTTTATTTATTTATTTTGAGATGATTTAAGAGGAACTTTGAGTTAACAACATTAAGTTAGCTATGGAAAGCTTTGGGGGTTTTAGCTTAGACATGTTTTCTGTGTTTGTGTTTAGTTGCTGAAGAAACTAGAGGAAAACAGACTTTCAAATTTGATCTATGTTGTATGGAAATATGAAGAATGAAAAGACTAAATACATTTAATTTGCACTTTTTTATTGTACTTTTATTTTGTAAATCATGTAACTTTATGAACATAATGTTATTTTTTTTAATGAAAGTAATTTTGTTTTAGTTATTAATGTATTTTTAACTTTATTTATTATTTGTTTTTAATTATTTATTTAATATTTAACATCAAATAAATATAAATATATTTTTTTAATTTTTTTGAGACTTTTCCCGACGCACTTGGCCTCACACGTCGGCAAATATCCCCACAAGGTAGACATTTGCCGACGCATTTTTGCATCGACAAAGGCTGATCAACATCCAAATTTGGTCAACCATTCACCGACGCAAGACCTTTGCCGATGCAATGGCCGCGTCGGTAAAAGTCAAAAATGCGTCGGCAAAAGTGATTTTCACCGACGTGTTTTGAGTTACGTCGGTGGTTGACTTTTAGCGACAGACAATCACCGACGACAGTCTCCAACGAACAAATGCATCGGCAAAAGTTTTTTGACTTTTGCCGACGCTTTTGCATGACTTTCACCGACGGAGCCATGCGTCGGCGAAAGTCTTATTTGTTGTAGTAACTTTCCATCACTACAATATTTTCAAACAAGGTAACTGCTTTCCTACTGGGTATTTTGTGCTCACCTCCCTACTTTCTTTCCTCATGTAGTATTTAGTGCGACTTTGGTGATCAAGAGGATTAAGAAGTTCATTATTGTATTCCATTTTGTGAGTGTTATTTTGAGTTTCTAATTTCGTCGTGTAAAATTGGGTCTTCGTGTAGAAAGATCCCATTATATTAATAGAAGTCATTTTTCTTCTATATTTTGTACGTGTTGTCGTGGGTGTGTACAGTTAGCTACCTTGAACTTTAATTTTGTTGACCTATTGGCCCTTATATTAGAACATTGTCAAATTTAATGGGTTAATTTTACTAGTAGTCCTTGAATTATGGTTTGTACTACCTTAGCTTTCGAATTACAACTTTTGTCTTTTATGCTTAAATTTGTAATTAATTATTTCGCTTTTTCTCTGGTCAGTTTTTGGAATAATACACCCAAAGTTTAGCTAAAAACGTTTATTCAGCAACTATGCAGGGTAGCTCATCAGCAATATTACTGTCTCCATGTAAGCTTGATTGCATGAAATTTAGAATCTACTGAAAAATACGATAAAACTAAGCATAAGGTACTTACGTATAATTGAAGTTCACGCTAAAGAAGAAACTTACCAAATCATAATTGTAAACTATATATCAAGTAGATCTGCTCTGAAAATGGGTAAATATTGATTTCATGTAATAATCAAATTGAGCAAAAACAACCATGCATTGGTCATTTCTCTATGTACCCTTTGTAAGGTCGAAATCATTAGAAGACACAAATGAGTATACTAGTACTACTGATCAATTTGTCACAAACAAAAAAGCATTGAAAACAAATATATCCCAAACTCACTTATCCTCTTCCTTGAGAGTAATTTAGACCATAAACTGTATACGATTCTTGAGAATCTCCAAAGAAGCTTCCAACTTAGAGTTCTTCTTCTTCTTGTTCTCCAGAGCTACCTTCAACGCTTTAATCTCCTGAGCCATTTCCTCTTCGGTTCTCGGCTTCGGACATTGACTCGCCGCCATTGTCATCTGTTCATGTTCTTCCGAACTAGTAACGGCCTCTCCGGTGATCTGACCCTCCATCCCCGCAATTACGGTATTCGGATTCGAGTCCTCGATTCTTTGATCCAGCGAATCAGTTCTTGACAAGGTTTGGAATTCCGGGTCCATCAGAACTGTTTCCCTGTTAAATTGCCAACTAGTAATAAACCTGCTGCAACCCCGATTTGCTTCTTCTTGGTCGTCGTTTTCCACCTCCTCATTGTCGTTTTTCTCCTCCCCGTTGTAGTTTTTCCCTTCTTCATTGTCGCTTTCTTCTTTAGTACCACCGGTGCTAGTGCTTTCTTTGTCTTCATCAACGCGATGTTTTTCGATGACAGTGGGCTCCATTGTGTCATATTTCAAGAAGAAGGGGTGTTTCAGCAAATCTTCAGCGGAGGGCCTCTTGGCTGGATCTTGGTCAAGGCACAACGACACCATGTCTTTATATTCCTCTGAGAAACTCCCCAGGTTACCGATGGCCAGATTCTCGTCTTTCCAAGACCCGAATCGCTTTCGGAGCTGCAAGAGCAAAGACTCGGTACCCGGAAGTTGAGACAGTGGAGGCCGTCCATAACTCATCTCCATAGCCACGATTCCCACCGTCCAAATATCCCACTTCGGACTGTACTCCTTCTCGGGGGCCACCCAATACGACACGTCGTTCCCAGCAGTACTACTCAACGACGGCCTGAAACGGCCCGAATCCGGATCATAACACGACTCCGAAACCCCGTAATCCGCGAGCCTAAGCGATCTGTTTGGACCCAAGAGGATGTTACCGGGCTTAATGTCTCCATGGAACTTGCCCTGTTCGTGAAGATAGACCAAGCCTTTGAGCACTTCTCTCAAAACGACACCAACGACTGCCTCCGAGTAGCCGGATTCGCTGTCGTACATTACGGAGAGCAAGGAGCCGGCTGGCAAGAACGGCATGACGACCCAGTACCGGTCATCTTCACCGATGAAGGAGCAGTGTGTGGAAACGACATTTGGGTGGAGAAACGACGTTAAGGCCTCGGCGCCCCAAATGAGATCGATCAAGGATTGGGCCGAACGACCATCGAAATCGATCGCCTTGATGGCCACCAATTCGGAGCTTAAGGGGAGGCATTCGGCTTTGTAAACGACAGCTTGGGGTCCAGAACTGAGTTCGGTGAGAAGGTTGTAAGACTGAGAGTTCAACGGGAAGTTGACTCTGCTTGATGCTTCTTCTTCTTCAGCCCTATCAACGACCTCCATTTTGTTGTCGTTTCTTGGAGAAAATCAAAATGAGGGTTCTTGGAGATATAACTTTCTAGTAGTAGTGGGGCGTTTAGGAGAGTTTCTTGGAAGATTTAGAATAAGAGAAAGGATTAACTGAGTTGGGGTATATATAGAGATCGAGATGAATCGGTGGCTGATCTTTGAAGATGACTGGGTACGTAGAGAGAAAAACAAGGCCGTTAAATATTTGTAACTAACATCTATATGAGAGAGGAGGCAGTTATAACAATGATTTTCTTTCGTCATTCTTTGTTTATAGTGTAACCGAATTAAAAGCTAGTAGAATCTGTTAATTAGTTTATAATAACTATTACATACTAGTAGCAGTTACTGGAAATGTAATTAACGAATAGAATATATTGTCGTTTATCCGTTCCTAAAGTTTATCCGCGCATGGTCAGGCAAAATTTGGAGAAGGAATGTGCGTAAAATAGATCACAATTCTGGTCGACCATATCCTGGCAGTTAGCAGCAAATGTATAGAATGAGATCAGCTCTCTTAAAAAGGCATAACTACTCATTTGAAAAACGTTAGACAGCAAATGTTTCAACTTCCACAAGAATACAAATATAAAGCACTTTTTAGTTTATAAATAACTAAAGGTGTAAAAATGAGCGGGTCCACTCAAAACGGACTTGGGAGGACGAACGCCGGCCCGTCCAAAAGTTTAATAGTAGAGCCTAACCTAGCCAATAGGACGGCCGGGATCCTAGACGGGCCCGTTCTTGGCCTAATTTAAAAAATAAAAAAATAATATTATTATTTTTATAATTAGTTTAAAATATTAAAAATCTAATAATTAGTTGAACTAATATGTTATGTTCTTTTCTTATTGATAAAAATTTAAAAATAATTAAATAAGCTCAAAGTATATAAGTTGAATAGTAGAAAAAAAAAGTTTAAAACAAAAATCTTTAGAAAATTATTTAGAATTAGATTGAAATTTAAAAGTATGAAAAAAAGAGTGAGGGAATGTGTATTTATAAGTATTAGAAAGAATTTTGTATTTAAATTTATTTAAAAACTTTTAAAAAATTAAAATAAAAATTATTTTTGCCAGGCTGGGCCATGCCGACCTATGCGGGCTAGATTGGCGAGCTGGCCCGCGGGCCTAGATATATAAGCTCAACTCAGCCCTATCCTTAGGGCCAGCCCAGCCCGGCCCGTGGGTCACAATGACAGATTGCGGGCTGGCCCATTTGGCCCGACCCATTTTGACACCTTTATAAATAATCTTAAATTTCTCAAGCAGTGATTAATAACTACACATTTATCGAAGCCACAATTTGTGCTGCAAGTAAACTCGGCATCAATTAATATAAAAGATCTTCAAGCGAAAAAAAATAATATGAAAAACTTAAGATCTTCAAGCAAAAAAAATTAATATGAAAAACTTATCCAATTGAGGCTAGAGGCTTCTTAAAGATATAAGATTACTTGCCCAAAATTTATGCCTACCCGATTGTGTTATTCCAATCAAAATTATTATTATTATTATTAGTATTATTATTATTTTAGACTTTGAAAATGAGAGAATTGAACTCTAGATCTCAACATTAGAGGCATGTGTGGTTACCAATCAAACTAAATTTGCGACTACCCAATCAAAATTAATTGTATAAGATTGTTTCATATGATGAAATTGGAAAAACAACAAGCTACCCTCAATTATAAATAGAGAATTTAGGCTCAAAAACTACATGCTCAAACCGACTTTTTTTCATTAGTACAACTCCGGATAAATCATAATAACATTGACTTTTTTTGTTTGTTTTTTTTTTAAAAAAAAAACTATATTTTAGCTTTCTATTTTTAAATGAAATATAGCAAAAAAAAAAAAAAATAATGAAATGAGATAAAATGTTCTTCTCATAGTTAAAATCTCAAGATATTAATTTGCAAAAATAAAATATTGAGTTAGTTTGCGAATAAAAAAGTCCTCTCTACGAAGGTATTTTCGTGTGATTTACTCTGTGTATTATATATTTATACATTTCTTATTGTTTATTATGGTGACAATAAAGTCACATTCTTCTTGGTCTAATTTTCATATGGGTGGCTCTATTATCATCTTATTTTTTCTCACTCCACTCTCAGTCTAGTTAATGAATTATTCACAAAAATATTATCTTATAAATTGACATAAGTACCCTTATATAATATTAAATAACAAAATACTATTTTTTAGCACACCCCTCGTGTACCAAATATATAATTCATATGAAAATTACGTCAGATCTTAAGAAATTAAAATTTTATACCATTTGATTTTTATGATAAATTGTGAATATACCAAAGATTTTGATGATTTTGATTGTAACGATGCAAGATATTTTTAGTTAAATATTACCAATATTTATTGTTTTCTTTTGTGTCTAAGAGATCAGAAATTGCGTTTAAGGTTTTTTTTTTTTTTCTTTTTTTGGGATGGACAGTTCTTAGTCTACTCATTTCTTACAATTCTAATGAATTCTCTTATTATCAACTAAAAAAAATAGTAAAGATAATTCATATATTTTTTACAGCACTTTTTTTAAGGATAAATTGTTTTAAAGATAAATTATACATATAGTATATGATTATACAAATAGTATATGTAATCTCTAGATCGTATATAGTTTTTTTCTTAAAAAATAAAGAATTCATATGTAATTTAAACTTATCAATAGAAAGTGTTTATTGGACATACTTTCTAAGGATAAATCATTTCTTTTTTTATTTGATGCATTCTCTTTTTGTTTCCGGTGCCATCTCTTTTATTATATAGTTATCTTATGAAAAATCAAAATTTTCATGTATAAATTCAAATTTTATTCTTGGACTCTTTGTAATTTTTTTTTAAGGAGAATACTTTCATTAATAAAAAGAGGATAGTACAATACCCATAAAGAGATTTTTTATTACAAATCAGACAACCATAAAAAACTGATAAAAGTCCTTGAAGAAAATTTGTATACTGGGATCTTAATGAAATCGACCTATGAGGGGATTTATGTAGATCACAGTTGGTGTGTACTTCGATAGAGCTCTACGCCTCAACGGTTGGCTCGTTGTGACTTTTTCTTCAACATTCATTGTTGATATCTCTTACTCTTCATCCAAGATCCACTGGGAGGTATATACTATATTACACATGTCCAGATCTGGTAAGAAACCACCATAGATCTAGATAGGTAGACTAAAATAACAAAAACATAAATACACACGTTTCAGCATTTATTGTTGGTGTCTCTTACTCTTCATCAAAGATCGACATAGGGGCAAAAAAGTGTGCAGAATAAATTTTCATTGGTCAAATTGATACTTATACATAGGTAAAAAAAAAAAATACCTACTGGATTGGTGCCCTTTAACAAAATATCACTAGAGCAGTAACTATTCCTCTTCTCTAGTCTCGTCTGGCCTCAACCAAACATGGCCATAGCCTTATGCCAGGAGAAATACTCGATTTTTATTAAACATATAAACCAATTATCAATCCACTCGAAAATATTACCTTACATATGTCTCAGATCTAAACAGATCTGGTAAGAAACTACCATAGATCTAGATCTAGGTGGACTAAAATAACAAAAACATAAATAAACAGTATAAACCACCATAGATATAGATTTGGGGATATCAAATCTACCCTAAATCTTATCCCGAGATCTAAAACTAGGAAGAAAACTACATCACCACATAAGAGGATTATTTAACAATACTACTAAAAGTAGAAAAGAAAACTGCAAAACACCCATAACGGAGACAGGGAAAACATCCCTCTCTGGTAGGGAAGGCACCTGTTAAAGAGGCGAGCTCATATTGTCTGCTGGCAGAAGGCAGGAGGAATTCTGCTCGGAAACTTGAAAACTAGAGACAAGTCGCTCTCTCACTCTCTCTAAGTTTGACTCTTTGTAAATTTTTATTGCTATGTTATTCTATTCTTAGTGACTTTCCCCTTTTTTCAATAAACTAGGGAAGCAATATAATAATAACGGAGAATAAGGTCCGAGAAAAAAAGGTTAGGTTCTAAAAATTAATAAATAATATATTATTAGGATGGTGTGACAAAATTATAAAAATGTTAATCAATGAGTACTTTTGTACTAAATGAAAATCTATAAAAGTGCGTTTTTTTTCCAAAAATTTAAAATTTTATGAAGGGTTTAATTAGAAGTGAAGTGGGGAAGTAGGGAAAGCAAAAAAAATTTCGTAAGTTAGAAAGTTTTATTAACTTCAAAAAGTTGAAAAAACATGTTCGTCCTGTCTGATTCTTATGTCATAAATCATTATTAAAACAATTTATCTATATACAAACTGTTTATGGCTTTGTATAATAGGATATTTGTATAATAAAATTTGAATTCTATAGCAAAGCGCCCATGTTACTCTTATTTTCTGGGAACTAAAATGATTTGGTCTCTTGCCCACTTAGAAAGATTATATATTAGTGTGCCCACTAGAATGTTTTTTTTTTTTTTTAATGGGATTGTCCGAGATTGTTTTCCATTTAGTGCCGAGGCAGAGGATATTTAATAAAAAAATTTCCCTTTTAGAAATCTTTAAAAAGATTCTCTCTTAAAAAAGAAAACGCATATATTCCAAATTTCCAATATGCCCCGAACCGCCATACTGACTAGCTTTATACACACTACGAAGTCTGGACTGAAATCACGACGTTGGGAGTTCTCTCTCTGAAAAAATGGCGAATACTTCTCCTCTTCTAGACCCACTGTTCGCGCGAAATTTCACCGGAGAATAAGCCGTTGAATCGCCAGAAAAAGACTCCCTTAATCAAGATACTGCCATGGACTCCGTCATCTCTGATGTCACAAACCTCGACCTCACCGGAAAACCGCCGATGGGTCTGACGGAAAATCGCTCTCCGACGTTCCTCTCCACCGGAAACCCCTGCCTCGATTTCTTCTTCCACATCGTGCCCGATACACCGCCGGATGGTCTGATCCAACGGCTGGGATTGGCTTGGGCCCACGACCCGTTGACGACCCTGAAGCTGATTTGCAATCTGAGAGGCGTGAGAGGCACCGGCAAGTCAGACAAGGACGGGTTCTATACGGCGTCGCTTTGGCTCCACAAAAACCATCCTAAAACCCTTGCCCTCAACGCTAAGGCCTTCGCCGATTTTGGGTACCTCAAGGACTTGCCCGAGATACTCTACCGCCTCCTGGAAGGGTCCCAAGTCCGCAAAATCGCGAAACAAGAGTGGACGAATCGGAAGATAGGGAAGCGCTTTTCCGTGAAATTCAAGCGAGAAAGTGAGGGAAAGTCAGAGATTTCCGAGAAAGAAGAAGAGGGTGTCCTGGAAAATCTGGAGCAATTGGGCAACCTGACAGATAAGGAGAAGGCGAGATCCTTGAGAAAACAGAGAGAAATGGCTAAGGCTAAGAGGGCTTTGGATAGGTATGAAAACGATTCAGATTATAGATTTTTGTACGATTGTATTTCGGATGTGTTTGCTGATCTTTTGAAATGGGATATGAAGTTTTTGGGCTCTGGAGAGCTTAATAGGATTAGCTTAGCTTCAAAATGGTGCCCTTCGATTGATTCTTCGTATGATAAATGTGTCTTACTCTGTGAAGGTATTGCAAGAAGGGTCTTTCCCCGTGATTGCGATCCCGAGTATGAAAATCTTGAAGAGGCTCATTATGTTTATAGGATTAGAGACAGGTTAAGGAAACAAGTTTTAGTACCTCTTCACAAGGCTTTAGATTTGCCTGAAGTTTACATGAGTGCCAATGAATGGAATTCTTTACCATACCATAGGGTCGCCTCTGTGGCGATGAAGAACTATAAGGACTTATTTAAGAAGCACGACAATGAACGATTCAGGGAGTATCTTGGGAAGGTTAGAAGTGGCAAAGCGAAGATTGCTGCTGGAGCTTTGCTTCCGCATGAGATCATTTGGTCGTTGAAAGATGAAGATGGAGGAAAAGTTGCAGAGCTTCAGTGGGCGCGAATGGTTGAAGACCTTTCAAAGAAAGGCAAGCTCAGTAATTGTATTGCGGTTTGTGATGTTTCGGGAAGTATGAGTGGGATACCAATGGAGGTTTCTGTGGCTCTTGGGCTATTGGTTTCGGAACTCAGTGAAGAGCCGTGGAAGGGGAAAGTGATTACTTTCAGTCAGAATCCGGAGCTTCATGTGATTGAAGGAGATACCCTTTTGTCCAAGACTGAGTTTGTGAGGAGCATGGACTGGGGTATGAACACTGATTTTCAAAAAGTTTTCGATCGAATTCTGGAAGTAGCCGTTGGAGCCAAGCTGAGCGAAGATCATTTGATCAAGAGGGTGTTTGTGTTCAGTGACATGGAATTTGATGCAGCTTGTCATTTTGAGACAACGGACTCTGAAGAGGATGGCTCTGAAGGGGATTGCTCTGAAGGTGATGACTCTGAAGGGCATGAGAGAAAGGTTTCTGTGAATGAAAAGCTAAAGAAGAGTTGGGAAACTGATTATCAAGTCATACAGAGGAAATTTCAAGAGAAAGGATACAACAAGGTGCCAGAGATTGTGTTTTGGAACCTTAGGAATTCGTCTTCAACTCCAGTGGTCGCCAGCCAAGCTGGAGTTGCGCTTGTCAGTGGGTTTTCGAAGAATTTGTTGACTCTGTTCTTGGAAGAAGGTGGAATTGTGAACGCTGAAGATGTCATGGCAATAGCTATTTCAGGCCAAGAATACAAGAAGCTTGTAGTATATGATTGAAGTGTCTAGAACAATATGATTATTATACTGCAGAGTAATTTATACTCCAAAGAGGTTTTTATTCTTTTTGTTTTGTAATCCTTGTCTAGTGTACTCCTTGAGTATGTTACTGCATTATATACATACTATTTGGATTAAAAATTTTGTTTATGATATTTCCTGCAATGAAATAAAACCTCAATCTCTTAAACTCATGTTTCAGATTTTTTATATTTTAAGAGCATGATCGAAATATTATCTTCATCCCTGAGGAGGTCTTGAAATAAACTTGACACGAATTAGAGAATTTAGAAATAAAAAGATGGAAAATTATAACAAGTCAAAAACATGCTATAAAAGGAAACAACGTGATGAAAAAAAAAAATTAAATGAAAGGCAAGAAGATTGACAAGAGTTATTTGAGACGAATTATCCCAGTATACTCTAAAGTAGAACTCACATAGTGCAATATAATCACCAATCCTCGGCACATAACTTATGCCACAACAATGAAACCCATGCAAGTAATCTAGCTAAGAAAGTTGGCTTTCACTCAATGCCTAAACCCTTAACTATTCTAAACCAAATAGATTAATTTTGGCCAAACGAGAAGACGTGACGCTCTGTGCTACAAACTACACCTAATAGTAGTGCACAACTTTATGTCCAATCTTATAAAAATCATTAACCTGTAAATCTTACCGTTTCAAATCTCCAATCCTATTTTGGTTGCAATATTAGACTAATTGGCGATTTCACTCACCTCTTAATATCTAGTGTTAAGGTTTAAGGTTCTAATAAACTCATCCTTTACAAATAAAAATATAAAAATAATTTAATTTTGAGACATGGATATATTGAAGGGTTTTTATACTATAAAAGGGTCCCATTCATAAATTCTATGGTTAATGGCACTATTGGTTCCTAATCATTACTATTTTAGCATATTGGTCCTCAACATTTTTTTTTGGTGGCATTTAAATACTAAACGTTTCTCTTTTTGGCACCGTTGGACCTTTTGGCATATTCTATCTAAGATTCTGTTAAAATTCATTTTAAAGAGAGAAATTTTGTATCATTGATCTCAATTTTTTATTTTTTTTAACAATTTAGTTCCTAATTTTTTTATATTCATATTTCCGATTAACAATATTGCATTTTCCAATCTTTCGGAAAATTAAAATTCTAAAAAATTAATTTTCCGAAAGATTGACAAATGCAATAACATAAAGAAATGAATATTTAACGGAAAATTTTAAAACTTTTCAGGCTTATTTGCTGCAATAGTTAATTAAATTTTAGAATAATCATTCATAATTATATAGACATTTAATAGATATAGTAAATTTTCAGTCAAATTTGACTAGTATAAAAGTATGTATGTAAAATTTTTTTAGTCTTAAAAATGATAAGATAACTATTTTTTATTCATAAAGTTACTATAGTTTGATTTTGTTCATAAAGTTACTATAGTTTGACATAAATTAAGGTTTATTAGTATAATTTTTTTCTTTTTTGAATTTGGTTTTTAAATAAACTGTTTGTTTTATATCTGTCTTTAAATTTTAATTTTTTGAAAGATTGGCAGATCTAATATTGCTAATCGGAAATATGAATATAAAAAAAAATTAGGGACCGAATTGTTAAACAATTGAAAAATCGAGATCAATGGTGCAAAATTTCTCTCATTCAAATAAATTTTACCATAATCTTAGATGGAATATGCCAAAATGACTAATGGTGCCAAAAAGAGAAACGTTTAATACTTAAATGCCACAAAAAAAAGGTTGAGGACCAATATGCCAAAGTCGTAATATGTTGAGGACAAATGTTGCCATTAACCCTAAATTTTATTAGTACTAACCTTCAATGTCATGTCATCTATCTAAATATAGCTAGTTTTTGTGGAAAAGTTTGAAAAAACTAGTGTTTATTTTTTCCTTTATAGTTGAAGCTGAAAACTGACATTTTTTTTAATTAAATTTATCGATTAAAAAGCTAGATTGATTTGGAGCATAAAGACCAATAATTTCAAAAGTTAGAATTTCGTATTTGGCAAAGATACCTAGAGCTTCAAGACCATTTTTATATCAAAAATTTGTTCAAGTTACCTGTGGAATTTCGTATTTGGCAAAGCAATTGTGGTTATTTTTTGTTTTGTGCGGATTTTTTTTTTTTTTAGAAGGAAACAACGATGAACTTATTTTTGAGATATGTAAGGGCCCGTTTGGTTCGCCTATTTAAATATGTGTATTTGAATGGAAATTGTAGAATGTGTTATAATTAGAATGGGAGACATTTGAATGAAAAAAATAGTGGAATGTGTTGTAAATAGAATGGGAGCATTGGAATGGATCATTCAAAAATACCTCCTCCCCTCCATTCTCATCCAAGACACAAAAACCCATTCAAATAGTTGATGTGACTGATGAACCATTTGAATAGAAAAACTGAATTGTTGAAACAAACACCCATTTCAAAAGACTATTTAAACGGAAAAATTGGAGTTGTTGAAACAAACACCCATTCAAATGGATTTTCCATTCCAATAGAATGGAATGATTGAAACAAACGGGCTTTTTCCAAGGATTCCCATTTTTTCAGTTGCTGGTTCTTCGTTGTGATTATGCCATCGTCGTCAGCGGTTAGGACCATAGTTTCAGAAAATAAAGTTTCATATACATTCAGGGTTCTGGGCAATTAAAACTGAAGAAAAACAATGTACTAAAATCTCTATATGCCCATTTGTTTGATCACCGTCAATTGTCATCCAACTGTAAGAGCAAAAATAGTACTCGTACGATATAATCTCTTTTTATATTGGGATAATATCATTTTTACATCTTCTATTTTGATACTTGTTCAATTTGTACCTTGTATTTTGGTTATTATAAATATTGACCCTTAGATTTAATATTTGTTATATATTTATATTCTCACACTAATTTAGAGCAGTTAATTTACCAAGATGATTTAATAAACTTATTCAAGGATATGTTTTTATATGGTTTATTTTCAATTTTTTAAACGGTATCTTCATAAATTAACTGCTCTAAATTGGTATCAAGGTATAAATTTATAATAGATTTTAAATCTAAAGGTCAATGTTGATAATAACCAAAACACAAGGTATAATTTGAATGAAGTAACAAAATACAAGATATAAAAATGATATTATCCCTTTAAAATATGGTCAAAATTGATAAGATTCCTTTGTGAAATTGCAAAATCCTCTGTTATAAGGCCTTCTCCATTTTGGCATTGGGTCTTAGCCCAACCCAGCGCCATTTCTGAATGCTAATTTGGCATTTGGCCCCACCGATAAATAGTGCCACGTCAATATTAGCGTAGTACTGTTCACAAATGCCATTTTTGCTTCTTTTTCTTAATTCTTTCTTTTTTTTTTTTTAATTTTCAAAAAAGGCCATAAATGAATCTTAAATTTTTTAATTTTGACCATACTTGCATAATTTTGGCCAAAATTATTAACTTTTTACTACCAAAAAATAAAAATCTTCTTTTTTATGTCCCATTTTTTTTCACATCAATATCTATTTTTTACCTTGTTTTTGAACATCTATTTTTCACATTTATGTTTATGTTTAATTACTAAATGTAATGTTTTGGGTTCATTGTAAAATTTTCTTAATGTTATTTTGCTTTATAAATAATATGTTAATTATAAAAATTGGTAATTTTAGTTAATAATATATAATTTATTAATCTATTAGTTTCTACACCTTTGTTAAATAATAAAACATATTATTGAATTAATATGTGAATTTTTTTTATGTGGGTATTATTGGTGAAATAGATAAATAGAGGGGTTTTGGAAAAAAGTTATATAAAAAAGAACATACCAGAAATATTCTTTTTTGGTGTTAAAAATTGAGTAATATGTTGGAGATAAAGTTACTGTTTGATGTAAAAATTACTCTAAAATAGAATAAAAGTTACACCAAAATACAGAGGTAGGTTGGAAATGCCCTAAACCCATCAAGCAGCAAGTGCATGAAGTGCTTGTAAATACAAATCTTGACGTGATATTAAAAAAGGAAACTTGAATTGTGGTGGGTGCTATGAGCTAGGAGAATGAGCTAATAAGCTTAGAGAATCAGTGACAGTGAATTGCCGTTGCTATCATATGGGAAATAATGATAAGAGAAAATTAGTCCCATTTGTTTCAACCATTCCATTCCATTGGAATGGAAAATCCATTTGAATGTGTGTTTGTTTCAATAATTCAGTTTTTCCATTCAAATGGTCCATCCGAAAAATTAATTATTGGAATGATTTTTTTGTATCTTGAATGAGAATGGAGAAGGGGGGAGGTATTTTTGAATGGTCCATTCCAATGTTCCCATTCTAATTACAACACATTCCACTATTTTTTCCATTCAAATGTCTCCCATTCCAGTTATAACACATTCCACAATTTTCATTCAAATACATATATTCAAATAAGCGAACCAAACGACGCCAAAATTGTCAGTAAGATGAGCAATGCTATAATCTGGTGATTAGGCTTAAAATTTGATTCACGTGCAAGATATCTATGGTTGTCAACTAATCACTACTGTTATTTATTACATTCTAGTGTCATGTCATTGTCTTATTATTTTTATTTTCTCAACTATCATCCTAAAAGCATGACAAAAAATCGGGAATTTTATCACACTGGAGATATCTTTTTTCTCAGTAAATAGATAATTATCGGGTTATCATAAAAGAAAAAACCCTGAGTTTCTTAATTTTAGCAAAAAAAATCCTTAGTTTTCGATTATATAAAAAAAAAGCATTGTCTTTGTTTAATTTTAGTAAAAAAAAAACTTTAAGTTTTAGTTATATCAATTAAAATATTTGGATTATAAAATCGAATCAAATTAGCATGCGAAATAAGTCAAATGACCCATTTTTCTTTAGTATACACTGTTATGCGCAACTATATGAGTCTATTTACATTGACAAAAACCCTAATTGGATGAAAACTATATCATTCTATATTGAAAATGTTGACTTTTTTAGTCAAAATAAATTTAAAAAAATAGAGTATAGAACACTTAAGAAATAAAGTCGATTCTTAATCGCGTTATATATTGTACAATTTGATTGAATTTCGAAATCTCAAAGTTTTATTTGATTTAATCAGAAACTCAAAGTTTTTATTGCTAGAATTAAAAAAATTCAAAGTTTTATTTGATATAACGAAAACTTAAGGATTTTTTTGCTAAAATAAATAAACTCATGGGTTTTTTTGGATAATAACCCGATAATTATCTAGAATGTTCAGTAAGATGAGCAATGCTATAATCTGATTGGCCTTATAATTTCGATTCATATTTAAATATTAATTATGATGGTCACCTAATTATTCTTCTATTGTACAGTCCATCATTATCTAATATTTTGTAACTATCATCCTAAACCATGAACACCTAGAAAACATGAAATGATGAACACATACATGGTGAAATTATCACGTTGAGAATGAATTTTTTTCCTAGTAAAATATGTAAGGGCTGGTGTGGCATGTTTGCCCCAATATTAGGGACTTGGATCTTCTGTCGGTAATAGTTTTCTAGTTATCTGTTCAATAAATTGGATGATATGCCATTAAATTGTTTTTGGCTCTCGTGCTCTTCATTTCATACATTCTCATGATCCTTTTGAGTTTTGGGTTTGTCCTATTCTTTCATACTTTCTGCTATATTGAGAATTGAAGGACAAAATCCCAAAGACCCGAAGGATTTAAAAAAATAGCCAAACTATTTTATGAAAATAATATTTATTTTTTCTGTGTTTTATTTTATTTATTGACGTTTTTTATTTCTAAAAGCATATGAAAAGGTAAAAGTTTAAAAGAAACAAAATGTTCGAGGTGCGTAGAGATGAGTTTATTATGCTATATGAGATGCGTAGAGATGGGTTTGTTATGCTATATTGCGGACAAAAATGGATAGCGGGCGGGGGGAAGACGATGAACTGTCAAAGCAAAGAATCCTCTTCAAATCCAAAATCTGACTCATATAAATAATTAAAGGGCCCTTGTCAGTCCAATAATACTAGCGTCTAACGATTTCTTTTTTGGTGCGACTGTTGGATTTATGGAGTTCTCCGGATTTCAAGGTCCCGATTTTGAAAATGAGTCTATATATGTATGAAACAGACTTTGAATTAGGAGAATAACGAGAAGAAAAAAAGAATTGGGAGAATATGACTAGATCCTAGTTCCATGTTTCTAGCAATTGGGTCTTCCTCCAATGAAATTTGAAACAGAAAATTTAGTTAAAATTGCTTAATTTTACCAATTTAGAGAATGAATAACATCATTAGAAGTTCAATTTCGATTTCCATAGAAGAAGACAGCCTCCTCCATTTTAATGATATTTTTATTCTTAAGTAATTTTTTAATAATAATTAGGAGGCGGCTATAGTAGGAACGTCCCTACGTAAGGCTCCTGTTTATACACCGTTTGATGAGAATACGTGAGAAATCTGTTTATACACAGATTCCCATCAAACGGTGTATAGCAGGCCTTACGGGCGCCCCTAATTAAAGCATTAAGAATTCACTATATAAAAATTTAACAGAGTTTAATACTGTCACAACACGTGCGATGAAGAGCACGTAACCCAAAAATAATTTAATGATGTAGCATCTTTCTATTCGTCAGATAGAGAGCTAGATATATATTAGCGACTGAGGATCCGGGTTTATATATATATAAGTGGTTAGCAAACACGTTCCCTATTTTTTGTTCTAAACTAAAGAAATCAAGTCCAATTCGTTAATAGCTGTTAGCTAGTTTTAAATGGTATTGAGAATGTGCAAGTCACACGTTTGCTAGCATAATGGGTATCTTTACTAATACCCATTAAAATGGTGGGACAATTCAAATTTAAAATAAGGTTCTTACACAAATAAGCGGTTAGAATGCCAAAAATTGAAAAATTTAGGGCGGCCTAATATATATATATATATAATGGAGATTTTTGTTTTTACTCCATGGATAGGTACTTTAATTTGGGCCATTAGATTTTAATCTAATAGCTAAAATAATATTCGCAAATTCACTTAAAAAGATTATTATAATTAATACATATGTAAATATTGAAAGTTATTTAAAACAAAAAAATGGGTAATCTGATGAGTAAGTCAATTTTATTTATTTATTTATTTTTTTATAAGAAAATGAAACTAGTAAAAAATACGTAATAATCCCAAATCACTCTCAACTATCTTATTTGTTGAAAAAACAAACACAACAAAAGATGTATAAATTTTAAGTTATTTCACGCATAATTCTTTTTTTCAAACAAATTTTCTTTCAATGCAGTTTTTTTATTTATTTATTTTTATTTAAGAAAATAACTTATTCATAATATGAAAATTATGTTATTTTAGATTTTACTTTTTGTATAGTAAAAAATAAATTTTATGAAATATTGAAAGTACAATTACATATAGTTTTAAATTAAAAGTAATTAAAAAATTAAACTTTAAATTAAATTTTCAAAAATGAAATAAATAAAAAGAATTAGAAATTAATATAATTATTGAGATGACTTGCTAGTGTAGGTTTATTTCCAAATTAGTTAAACTTACCCATCTATGGAGCAAAAACAAAACTACTCATTGCAAACTCACTCATATATATATATATATTATGGGCATCAATTCATTAGGTATTTTTTTCGCTTATATATAGGTATTATTTTTCTTAATTAAAATTAATCGCGCACATCTTTTTATGGTAAAAAGTAGAGAGAGAAAAATATTAAATAATGTATATTTATTTTTATAGTTTTTCAAGTACTCAAATTATGGAATCTGTTATATAAATGATCCAGTTGTTAAATAAAAAATATCTATAGGTAGGTTAAAAAATAATACCTACTAGATTAAAGTTCATACATTATATATAATATATTTGAAAAATATTTGATTAGTTATCTTAAGTACCTTTGACATATTTAAATTTTGAAGAAAGTAACCTAATTGGTTACCTTAAGTAACCCTTAAGTAGTAAAAACAAAAGTGATATTTTTCTGAATAAGATTTTAAAAGTGGTATGTTTCTAAATAAATTTGGGCTTTTTTTAAGATAGATCATTTGAGATTTTAAAGCTTTTTTTACTTTTTGAAAATTTACCACATAACATAAAATTTCCCCATTTCAAATTAATGCTAAATATGAAAAGGAAAACAAAAATTAGAATGGATGTCCTTTTTTTTACAATTTGTCTTAATAAATGTCCGTATTCATCTTTTTAGAGCTAAATAACTGATCAAGTATTTATGTTTACAATTGATATATTCATTTATAAACTAATTTTATTTTACATACTAAGTATATTAGTTTTATAATCATATTTTACATTTGGAATATCCAATAATACCATATTGCAATAGGATTTGAAAGAAGAAATTTGATTTTATATAGCAGAATTTCAATAGAGTTGAAAAATCCCTAATGGTGATAATTTGTTGCAAAATGTCAAATTTATTTTGAAAATAGCACTTTACAAAGTATTTAGAAAAATTCAAATATTTTTACGCGTTGATAGGAACCTGATATGACCAATCCTATTACTTGAGACAATCAAACGAGTTATCTCATGTAAGTCGATTAGTTACCTAAAATAAGCAGACTAGTTACCTCGAGTACATTTAAAAAAATTATCGGTTTTGAACAAAATGGTATTATTATAAATAAATCAAGAAAGTGATACTTTTATAAATAACTTAGAAAATAATATTTTTCTAAACAAGATGAGATTTTCAAAAAATCAGCCCATCCGTGACTTTTTTAGTATTTTGGAATATGGGCTTGATTTTTGTAAGAAGCTCATTTCGAAAGATGGACATTTATTAAAATGGGTTTTTTTCGCCAGGCCAACTTTTGGATCATAATTTGCAAAATAGCCATTTTTTCAAATATTGTTAAAAAATAAATGAATTTTACAAATGATTTAAAAAAATGCCATTTTTCATATTTAGTATATCAAAATATATTGATTTATATTTTAAAAAATTGATTTACTTTATAAAAGATAAATCAACTGAAAAAAGTCATTTATAGAAATAAAATTATAAAACGGTCATTTATTAAATAAGTGTAAAAAAATGGCCATTTTTAAATTGATCTTAAAAAATGCCATTTCTTATAAATACTCTATATAAATTGGGTCAAAAATAAGTATTTATAAGAAATATCCTTTTTTATATTAATTAAAAAAATATTCTTTTTTACACCTGTTTAATAAACGATCGTTTAATAATTTTATTTTGATAAATGGCCTTATTCAATTGATTTTTTTAATAAAAAAATAAATTAATTTAATACAAAATAAATCAATATATTTTGATTTATTAAATATGAAAAATAACCATTTTTGAAATAAATTTCAAAATTCGACTATTGTTTAATAGTGTTTGAAAAATAGTCATTTTTCAAACAATAATCCAAAATTTGGCGATTACTCTTAAGAGCCCGTGAAAATTTTGGGCATTTTGCTATAACAGCCTCTATTAGTTTTTTTTTTTTTTTTTTTTGATAATAACAGCCTCTATTAGTTATATTTTATAGTTATATGTTAAAGATAACCTTCTTGCCATGAGGCAAGGTAGCCTCACGACACCATTGTCACTCATATTTTATAGTTATATGTTAAAGATAACCTTCTTGCCATGAGGCTTGTGGTAATTCCTTTAACACCATTGTCACTCATATTTCCCCGTGGTTGCCTCACGACAACTACCTCAATTGACTGGGGCTTTAAAAAAAGGATTTCTAATACTTTTACCTATAAAAAACTAAAACAATTAAAAAAATACGGCAGGCTTTTTTCAAATTTTTGTACAGCTTCATTAAAAAATATCACTTTTTAAAATTTTTTTAGAAAAATACTATTTTTAAAATTGTTACTGGTTACTAGTTTCTGAAAAATGGTTACTGGTTACCAATTATATACTAGTTATAAATACCTTGAAAACTGGTTAAGAAACTGGTTACCTGTTACTAGTCCTCTTCTATTTTTAAAATTGGTATTTTTCTAAATATTTTTTAAAAATAGTACTTTTCTAATAAAAACTGTACTGCACCTTAAAAAAATGCTAACCACCGTATTTTTCAATTTATTTTTGAGAAAATACCGTATAATGTCTAATTTCCCCTTAAAAAAACATAGAAAAAGTTAGTGTGTATTGTAAATAACTTAAACTAATCTTATTTAGTTTATAATTAATTTGAAATTTGTTTCTCCCCAAAAACTCCGTAGTTTCTTTATATTTTCCCTTCAGATTAATCAACGAGTGCTAGTAAAATACCCGTTACATTACGATTTTAAAAACATCACATGATTAATTTCATTCAAAACTTTGACAGTCACCAAGAAGTTAGGCTTGATTGCCACACTTCCAAAATTGAGAGACACATCTAATGAAGGGTACCGCGTACCAAAGCATGCCACACACACACACACATATATATAGAATTATACAGAGTAAGTGCTTAGTCGCCTTTAGTGGGAGCAAGTTGTCAAGACAAGGTTCAAGCAAAAAAGAAAAGTTGTCACGACAAGGACTTTTGTTCGTTTTAAATATTTTTGTTTGTTATAAGATATGCTCATTAGTTAAAAAGTTCAAAAGCGAGTGACTTTCTATATGACATATACATGATATAGATACAAGCTCGTTCAATTCAAGGAAGAAAGGAGAGAGAGAGAAACTTGCAAAAATAAGAAGAAATAAGTACGAAGATTACTTGGAAGGTTGTCTCGACATGACAATTGTTTATGAGAAGATGCGTTAATTAGAAGCACGGATTTGAATTATTAGGGAGTGGTGGGTCCAAAGCGTATTAATATTCCGTAGTACATATATATATGGTTTAATTTCATAGTTATATATATATATATAAAATAGTTTCAGTAGGAGAGCAAAACCAATTTTGTTTAAGTACGTTATTTTAGATTATAATATCGGGAAAAAATATTCACCATTTAAAGAAAAACAAATCGTTTCAAATTTCGAGTCTCCAAACATCATTGGAAAATAGATATTCATTTATAGCATCATATATATAAATACATATACATATATTTACTGGCAAAATTAGAATCTTCATATATATGGGTGATATTTCAATGGAGATTTTTGTTTTTGCTCCATGGATGGGTAAAATTATCAAGTTGAATATGACCTACAATAGCAAGTAATTTCATCTATTTTTGATCAATTAATGTTTTATTCAATTATTTTTCTTTTTTATTTATTTCTTTTCTTTTTTTGATTTTAACTTATAAGTTTAATTTTTTAAATTTCATTTAATTTGAACATATTATGCTACTAATATGAATAAGTAATTTTTTTGAGAATATAAATAATGTTAATTTTGTTTTTATATGAGATGTTTTTTTTTTTTTTTTTTTTTATAATGAAAGGGAATATTAGTTTTGAAATTATAAAAAAGAAAGAATATTTTTTTAAGAAAAAATTTTGATAAAAAATTAGTATTTAATAATTTTATATTAACGGTTAGTTATTTTTTTGAAGAATATATACATAACATTAGTTTTTTTTTTTAGGGGATATATAAAGTTAGTTTTGAAATTATAAAAAAGGACTCATTTTTTAATGAAAAATTTAATATATATACAATTAGTCCTTTAGAAAAAAAAATACCTAGATATATATACAGTTACTTGTTTTTCTATTTATTTTTTAATAAAAATAAACAATAGAATGAAAAAAAGAAAAAACAATGAAAAAGGGATTGGAAAAAAAAAATTCCAACTCATAGGTCTCATATATAAGTCATAAATATTTAATTAGATTTTTATTTTTTGATAAAATTACTAATATCATTATAACCATCAGATTAAAATCCAATGGTCCAAATGAAAGTACCCATCAATGGAGCAAAAACAAAAATCTCCATTGAAACATGACCCATATATATATATGTATGGAGGACTTCTCTATATATGGGCACCAATCTAGTAAGTAATTTTTGTTTAACTATGTATTATTTTATCCAATTAAAATTAATCGCACGTCTTTTATGATGAAAATTGGAGAGAGATAAGTGAGTATTTATTTTTATTATTTATTTTTTTCTAATTACCTAAATTATAGTAATCGTTTAGATTATAATCTAACGGCTAAAAAAAATACGTATTGGATTGGGAACAGTTATATATATATTTAAAAAATCTTTGATTAATTATCTTAATTACCTTTGAAAGATTCAAATTTTGAAGAAAGTAACCTAATTGATTACTTCTATAGTGGTTACCTTAAGTAGTAAAAACTAAAAAGTAAAGTTTTTCTAAATAAGATTTCAAATGGTATGTTTCTAAATAAATTTAGATTTTTTTTTTCAAAAATAGATCATCTGCGATTTTTCAATTTGTTTTTGAAAATTTACCACATAAAATAAAATTTCCTAATTTCAAATTAATGCCAGATAAAAAAAAAAACAAAAATTAGAGAGAATGTCCTTTTTTTTTTTCTAAAATTCATTTTAGAAAAAATCCGTATTTATCTTTTTATAGCTAAATGACTGATTAAGTATCCACTTTTATAATTGATATATCCACTTATATACTAATTTTATTTTACATATTGAGTATATTAGTTTTTAATCATATTTTACATTTGGTATATCCAGTAATGCCATTTTGCTATAGGATTTGAAAGAAGAAATTCGATTCTACATTGCAGAATTTAAAAAAAAAATTGAAAATCCTTATGGTTTTAATTCGTTGAAAAATCTCGAATATATTTTGAAAATAGTACCTATTAAAGTATTTTTAAAAATACTTTTTTTTTACCTATTAATGGGGTACCTAAGATAACCGATTCTGTTATTTGGGATAATCAAACAGGTCATCTCATGTAACTCAGGTAACCAGACTAGTTATCTCGAGTACCTTTAAAAAATTACCGATTTTTAAAAAAATGGTATTATTACAAATAAATCAAGAAAATGATCTTTTTATAAATAAACTTTTAAAACATAATATTTTTCTAACTAATATGAGATTTTTCAAAATCAACCAGTCCGAGACTTTTCAGTCTTTTGGAATCTAGTCCTTGATTTTTGCAAGAAGCTCAATTTGAAAGAAATTTATAAAAATGGGCTTTTAAGCCAAATAGCCGAATTTTGGATCTTAGTTTACAAAATAGCTATTTTTTAATTACTGTTAAAAATAGTCAAATTTTAAATTTTTTTTTCAAAAAAAAAGGCCATTTTTCATATTTAGTATATCAAAATATCTTTGATTTATTTTTTCAAAAATTGTTTTATTTTATAAAACATATATCAACTAAAAACGACCATTTATCAAAATAAAATTACATTGTCATTTATTAAATAGGTATAAAAATAGCCGTTTTTTAAATTGATCTTTTAAAAGGCCATTTCTTATAAATACTCAAATATAAAATGCGTAAAAAAATGAGTATTTATAAAAAATGTCCTTTTTTTCTTGATCAATTTTAAAAAGTGGCAATTTTTAACACTTATTAATAAATGGCCATTTTGTAATTTTATTTTGATAAATGGCCTTTTTTCTAGTTGATCTATTTTTTTAAAAAATAAATCAATTTTTTAAAAATAAATAAGTTTTTATAAAATAAATTAATTTTATACAAAATAAATCAATATATTGTGATCTATTAAATATAAATAACGGATATTTTATAAATAAGTTTCAAAATTCAACTATTATTTGACAATGTTCAAAAAACAACCATTTTTCAAATATTGATTCAAAATTCGGCCATTTGGCTTAAAAGCCCGTGAAAAATTCAGCCACTCAGCTATAACAGCCTCTATTACTGTTAGTTATATGTTAACAAAGATAATCTTCTTGTCGTGAGAGGCAAGGTAGCCTTGTGGTAATTCGTTTACGACCATGGTCGTCACTCATATCACCCTATGGTTGCCGCACGACAAGTGCCTCAATTGACTGGGCCTGTAGAAAAACAAAGAAAGAGTTTTATTTTTATTTTATTTTTTTAATCGAGTATTAGGTAATGTAATCGATTTTAGTAAATTACTTATGTGTGTTGTAAATTATCCTAAAGCTAATCTTATTTATTTTCTAATTAATTTGAAATTTGAGTTTTAAAATTATTTTCTCCCCTAAAACTCTATAGTTTCTTTATATTTTCCCTTCAAATCAACGAGTGCTAGTAAAATACACCGTACAGTACGCTTTTTTATAAACGTCACAACTCACATGATTAATTTCATTCAAAACTTTGACAGTCACCAACAAGTTAGGCTTGATTGCCACACTTCCAAAATTTAGAGACCCATCTAATGAAGGGTGACGCGTACCAAAGCATTCCCCTCACGTGTGTGTGTGTATATATATATATATATATATATAAAATATAGAGTAAGTGCTTAGACGCCTTTAGTAGGAGCAAGTTGTCAGAACAAGTTTCAAGCGAAAAAGAAAAGTTGTCAAGACAAGGACATTTTGCCCTTTTAAATATTTTTGTTTGTTATAATATATGCTCATTAGTTAAAAAGTTCACAAGCATCGTTATTTTAGATCGTAATTAATATCGTGAAAAAATCTTCACCATTTGAGAAAAAAAATCGTTTTTCTGTTTTTCAAATTCCAATTCCAAGTATCCAAGTTCATCTAGCAAGAAATTAACGTAACATCATTAGAAAATAGATAATTCATTTATATCATCAAATTATGTTACAAAAGATGGTCTCCAGATATTAAATATGGATAGGCTCATCAGCTACAGCCGAAGAGCAAACATTAATTCAAATTCAGTAACAGTAAATAGTTGAAGACAATAAATTATGTAATCAAAGCTCATGAAAATGCATGATCATTTGAGTCGTAAACAACTCAGCTTATTTTCGAGCTAAAACCCTATTATCATCATTATTATTCTATCCATATTCATATCATAAACCGATCAACTCATACGATCAGTTAGGATGGCTAGGACTCGGGGGCTTGTACGGTGCACTTGGTGGCTTCTCGTAAACCGGAGGGTTTCCGGGGTAGTGTCCGTAAGGTGGAGGCTTTTGTACCGGGGGAGGCAGAGTTGGTGGAGGCTTAACTACCTTAGGAGGCAGAGTTGGTACTTCTGGTTTCCCATATGGTGGTTCTGGCTTTGGCACTGGTGGTGGTTTCGGCTTTGGCTCTGGCTTTGGCTTTGGCTTCTCTCCCTGAGGAGGTCTCTCATAAACCGGGGTTGGTGGTGGCTTTGGCTTGTGTGGTTCGGGGTAAGGCTTCGTGACTGGAGGAGCAGGCTTGTAGATAGGAGCCTGCGGCGGCTTCTCAACTGGAGGAGGATTGTAAAAAGGAGGTTTCTCATGAACCGGGGTTGGTGGTGGCTTCGGCTTGTGTGGTTCGGGGTAAGGCTTCGTGACTGGAGGAGCAGGCTTGTAGATAGGAGCCTGCGGTGGCTTCTCAACCGGAGGAGGATTGTAAACAGGAGCCTCTGGTGGCGACTTGACAATTGGAGGAGGCTTCTGCTCGTGAGTGGGAGGCTTATAGTAATCGGCGAGAGTTGATTGAGTGGCAAAAATCGCCACTCCGAGGAAGAACAACAAGAAATGAGAGGAAGACATAATGTTAACTAGATAGGTCTAGCTAGTTTGTCGCAGTGGTGAAGATTAACGTATGTAGGTGGTCCTTTTATACTAGTTTGAGGCCTTTTGTCGGCAGTGAAAGTGTCATAATCTTATTCATTTTAGTTCATACCTACGTCTTGTGACAGAAGTCTAATGTGGAATTTGTTACGTTGTGAAACGGCATAAATTTGTAGGTAAGTTAGGGTCCCATTAGAGTTCAAAAGTTTGAGTTTTTATTTAGGCGACGGTGCTATGTTTGTATCATATATACCTATATATGTACTTTATATAAATTTATAATTTATGACTTTAATTCTTCCACTCCTAAATTTAGAATTTGTGACTTTAATTCTTCCACTCCGTTAATTTGTTTCGAGAGTAAATGATCATGTCTAGATTCATTTGGACTTAGGATTATCGAAGCAAAGTGAAGTCTAATATTTGGCGGAGAAACATTAATGTTATGATTTTGACATGTAAGAGGTGTACGTCAAGACTCGATTGCCATACATAATTTTGAAAGCATTTCCACCTATAATTCTTACCACGAATGACTATCAGAATTATAGGTTCTCTTGTAATTTTGTATACGTGTGAAATATACATGAATTTCATATAATATAAGTGAAATTATTTAGGAATTTTGTTTTTATTTCTACTTTTCGGTCACAATGGGCCGGGTCCAAGAACCCGTTTTGTAGGTAATTTTACCTGTGGTCTGTTTAACGACAAGTGAATCCACTTTATTGGTATCAATAATTATTTAGCCTTCATCATACTTGGAACCTATTTTCTAAGAAATTTTACCAATAATTTAAGAACAGTAATATTCGTCTATCGTTGTACAAACAATAGTTTATTTTCTTAAAAACAAAAACTTATTTGTTTAGGTGGCGATGAAATTTTCCGCACTCTCCTCGATGCTTAAGCAGCTGAGCTACCATTCCTCAGAAAATTCTAGATTTGACTACACGTAGCATAGAGTTTAGACTTGGAGTAACTTAATAATTAGTTATTGAGAAATTATATCTAGGAATTCTTGCCGCCTCCTCGTGGTTACTTTAGGTAGCTTTAGTTTTATTTAATATTATTTCTATCTTAATATTATCTCTAAATGAGTATTTTTTTCAAACTTGAGTTGCTTTGTTTGGTAATTAGATTGATTGACCTTTTTCTAAAAGGCTTGAACTTTTTCACGTAATTATAGGATATCTAATGGAAGAAAATTGTGGCTCAAGCAGCCGCGTTTCTTGATTTCCCAAGCAGATTTTGATGAATGCGTGTTCGTAAACAAATGGTCATACTATAATAACTACCGTGTGGATTATTCTGCCCCAGTTAATCTGAACCGTCCACTTGCCACCGTTCTATCGAAAATCTCTACGAGATTTCCCATTGTAATTTTGGAATGGTACAATTAGGTGAAACATCACTATTATTTTTAAAATATTACTATGAGATAGTAGTGGTTCTAGCACCACAATGATGTGTCAGTTTGTCACTAGTTAATCATAATTATAATTCAGATGAGACTCACGTGGGATCCAGTTTATTAATTAAATCATCCAGTGACAAACAAACGTGTCATTGTGTACTAAGCACCACCATTTCATTGGTCGGAGCATTTGTACGGCTTCATACATTTTTTCTAGCCAATTTCATTATTCTTCATCCTGATCTTTTACATTCCTTTTACGTACACCATATCTTCTTAATATTCATTTCAGCATAAACATAATTGTCTATGCATGGCCGTTAATAATTATCATTGATTCCTACTCACAACCAAATGCTACCTATATCTATAACCTACATATAGAAAGTGTAATCAACGAATCCTCTCCTTGGTTATTTACCTTTGGTATCTAGGCGGGTAATTTTAGTAGTTCCACTTTCTCATCTGAGGCTTCGTTGTTTGATTACAAGCTTTTGAAAGATTTAACATTTGTTAGTATGTGAGCTTATTTTTGTCATTTCACTTTTTTTTCGATATACTTTTTTTGAGTGACTTAATTAAATATTTAACTTTAATATTTAACTTTGTGAGTAGTTGGCCTTTTTTTTTTTCATTTCACTTTTCCATTTGGGCCTTGGTTGTGTAAAGCAGACTTTAGCAAAAATGTAGATTTTGACACTTAATTATAATATAGATATTTGGGTGGGAATCTCTTTTTTATACTTTGTTTTAGTAAATATCCAATTTTTTTTTTTTAAAAAGCTAAATGGATAAATATATTTATTTTCTGGATATATATGTAATAATTTAGTTTATGTACTGAGCAAATAAGTTTTTGTATTGGCTATAAATCATATTTTACACTTACTATTTATATAGCTGATATATTAGCCATTCTGCTATAGTATTAAAGCAGACATTTATTCTAAATGGGCCTAAAATTCAGCCTTTGCTAAGAACCACTTTTCTTTTCTTTTCTTTTTTTTAGCTAAATGGTAGAATATTTCAGTTGATATATCCAAAATATATATAGTAATTTATTTAGTGTAAAAATGGGATTCACTGTATATCAGTTGATCTACCATATAAAACTGATATATACTTGTCGGCTATTTATACCTATAAAGGGAGAAAAAAAATGAAAATCCACAAAGATGAAGTGCTAAAGAAAAATGATATTTATTATAATCACTCTTGTTTAAGTACAAAGAAGCCTTTTGAGAAATTAGGTTGGAGTCAATTTTGATGCTTGTATTTTTTGTATTTTGGCAATTTTTTTAGTTATAAGTTTGTTAGCATTGATTATTATTCCCTTCATAATTTTTATAATGGTTGAGTTTTAATGAAGGTTAACTAACTGCTAAATGAAAAATACCTCTTCAACGGTCAGTTTGGTCTTGTTGTGTTGTGTTGTTAGCAATAAGTAATTGTGAACAAAAATATATTTAGGGATTTGATAAATTGTTGTGTTGTTCAAATATAGCATCTAAGACCATCTTTGTCACGACTGGATATCCAAAGCCGCGACTTTTAGTAATTTTAAGTGTAGATAAAGATAAATAAAGAATTTCCAAAAATTCAGAAGAAACTAAGTACTTGGATTTTTCAATCTAGTCCTCAAATCATTGGAAATTTCATATTAAAAAGAGGTTCATCTTTAGTTTAGTTTATCAAGAAAGAAACACCAATTAAGATTTAAGAAAATATAGTTAAGTTATACAAAAACTTGGTTTAATAAAACTTTAGTGTTTATTAAATGAATTTCACAAATTTTAAGTTCGAATATCAAAATATTAATTTACAGAGTTAATTATGATTTCAAGTACTTAAAATTTTAAAAATATACTCTTTGGGACCATAGTATCATATTTATGCATCAAATCCTCAAAAGTAATAAAAATATCCTCATATATTCACTTAGCAGATACAATTGGCTAAACAATTAGGCATGAAGAAAAATGGGACAAGGTATAGGGACCAACTGAAGAGGAATAGGACTGCAAGCGTAAGCCAAGTGGCTTGCCTAGCCATCGAGACAACTAACTCAAATGAACAATCACCTGAAAGGGAGAAAAGTAGGAGGAGTGAGCTCAAAAGCTCAGTAGGAAAACTATTACCTTATTTAAAAACTTTTTTAGTGAAGGAGAGTCTTTACATGGTTAGTTTAATCCAAAACACCTTTCCAAAACTATATATGTAACAATTGCTAATGCCAGATAGTCCGTATATGCATGTACATATAAATATATATGAAAACACGATGTCCAAAATCAATCAGTCCACAAACACATGACACAAATCCACTTATACCCATGAATCACCACCTTTCTTCAATGGAAACTAGGATGTTGGCACTACGTATGTTATACAGCCTGCCTGACACCTAGCCCATACCCAGAGGGGATACCTATGTGTCGCCTACCAAAAAGTAACCGTATTGCCTGTGCCTGCCAAATAGGGAGGTAATTAGAAGAAAAACCCTGTGCAGATTCACGAACTCTGCACCGTCGGTGGGGCCATAGCGCCATACTGTAAAGGAACCCCATGATGCTAACCTGGTACTCATGTGTGATCCTATAACACGTGTACTCTGAACTGATGTGTAAAAATAGCCATACAGTAATTTAAGTTCAAATGATGATATGGTTTTTAATAAAATAGTTAATTAAATTTTATAGAAAAACGGGTAGTATAACGACCCTATTTTAACATATCCAAAAATAACCTGTACTCAAAAAAGTCCTAGAGCAATCCAATATATATATATTATACAATTCAATTCCATTATATATATCCAAAATAGTTCTAAAATCACATTTGTCATCATATATTGTAGAAAGTAAGTTTTTATTCAAAAACATTATAAGACAGAGGTAACCGAATCTCTATCTCACTAGAATAGCGATACCATATTATTGGATCCTCAAGGTGCCATTGAACGATCGTTTAGAGGGTCGGGAACTAATTCCAATCCATCGATTATTCACTTGTGAAAAACCAACTCCTCAATGGAGCTTCAAATCAACAAACAGACATCTTCACTGAATTCATAGTACCCAAAATAGCTAGGTTAGACATATACTTCTCTCAATTTGGGTTCGGACCAAAACTGGACTAGATAGCGCTATGATGCTATCGAGCACACTTGGTATTATTTGGCGATCGTTCAGAAGATTGTGGATCATTTTTTCGATCGCTCACTTTGAAATGTCATTTTTCCAATGTAGCCTCAAATTGAGAAACAGATCTCACAATTGAATTCTTAGCATCCAAATTAGATAGGTTAGACATATAACTTAATCAATTCAGGCTCTGGCCGAAACCCTACCTAGTGGCATGAAAAACCAGGCGATATTAGAGTTGTTCAATTTTGATTTCTATACCCGTCACGAGACATAGTTGATAAGTATATTTTACACTCATCTTTACTATCTTTTCGAGCTTAAGAATTGCTCGTCTTTGAGCTCTTTTTATTTGTTCTGTTGTTTTTGATATATAACTCAGGTGAGAAGCCATTGAGCAGAGAATGCTGACTTTTCGAGTGAAACCGAGGCTAAATCAAGGCAATTTTAATCAATCGCGAGTACAAACAGGCGAATGACGTTTCAATAGTGTGTAGTAATGCCAGTAATGTGAGGAAAATTATGTGCTGCAGCACCAAAACCTCTAGGAAAATGGCGCCACGGTGCCAGTAAAATGGTGCCGCGGAGCCAGGGAGTGGTGCTGAGAGCTGGGGAGTATGGTGCTGTAGCACCATTTCACGGCACCACGGCGCTGCCTCCTGGGCTTTGCAGTGCTGCAGCATCACTTTATGGTGCCGTGGTGCCACCCCTCAATCATTAGTGGTGTCGCAGCGCCAGTTGCTCGATTGTCTCGATGCTACAACACCAAATTTAGTGCTGTAGTGCCAAAAAGTACAGAACAACTTGCTGAATTCTTGGATCGTGACTTGGTGCCTCTAGTATTTAACTACTCTTGAGTTCATCTAAAAGGGAAGACGAAAACCCTAGCAGCCAAAGGGTTCTAGAGCTACTCGAAGGAAGAAAATAACACTAAGGAGAGGGTTGAAGAAGGAGAAATCAGATTGGAAGCTTTAAAAGAGTTTTTCTTATCTCTTGCTCTTTCTCTCCTTTATTTTTTGTAAATGAATATGTATCAATCTTGTTATATTTATTTTGATTTATTTTGTATGAACATGTGCTAAACTTGATTTCTAGGGCGGCAATTGAATTTCTAATATAATCTAATTATTTTATTTTTTTCAATTGTTCTTGATATCCATTATTGAGTTGGTTGTTCTATTTTGAACTTAATGTATCTATTTACTTAGCCATTAAATAGAGTTGTATTATAAAACCTATAAGAACTTGGCAAAAAGAATTTAGGTTTGGATATAGATATGACATTATAAGATTGCCTAGTGTGGGGTGAGTTTGCATAGGATTGGAATATACCTATATAACTTGTATAATCTTTGTGAGAGAATTATCAAACTTAATGAATCTAGTCAATTAGGAGTAACATATTAGCTTGTCTAGATATTTTTATTTATGTCTTGGAAAAGAGTTTGTGAATATATTAGGATTTTCGGTTGTTAACTCTAAATGGATAATTGAACCATGACGAAAACTAGTAGTTGGAGGAGTTAGAGGTTAGATTGCATCCCTAGGTTCCTTATTATTGCTTTAAGAATAATCTTTGGTTGCTTAATTTTGATTTCTATTCTTGTATTATACTTTGTTATTTACTTTTCAATTCTTGCTCAAAACCATCAATTATTATTGTTAGGATAAATTTGAAACTAGTTTTGATTAGTAGTTAGTATTTGTGAATCAAGTACTCTATGTAGAATCGACACTCTTATTATCTATACTACTTGTTGTGTGTTAGAAATAGCATAACGATAGTCAATATATATATATACCTCATTTTCATATTTTCATAAATACATCACAAATATGATATTAATTTTATGATCTAAAGGTCAGATTGAAAAGTCAACTTATAAAACTAAACTTCTAAAATTTCCAAGACCCATACCATGTTATTCCTCGTGATGAGATGAAGCTGAGAAGCCCAAAATAGTAGCCTGACGTGTTCGAAATCAGCGTTAGAAGCCGATTTTCTCCTAGCAGTTTTTTAGTCGTTGCCAGCGATTCAAAGCTTTGATGGAGTTGCAAGTTCGGCAAGGAGCTTCTAAGGCGGCGACGCTTCGATTCCAAGTAGTGGTAAGGCTAGTTGACGACCGCAGGTTGGTGAACGGAGGGAACCCGTAGGTTCGGTACTGTCAGGAGGAGAGAGAGCATACATAGATCATGAGCGAAGAGAGAGAAAACGAAAGAGAAGGAGCTAAGGGGGCCACGTGTCACCCATTTAGTGGGCTTTGTCATTTTTTTAAATTGCATTTTAACCCATAAGTTTTAAATCGATTTCAATTAGGCCGCTTAGTCCCCAATTTGACAAAATATTTTTACTTAAATCCAAATTTAAATTTTAGAATTTCATCCATTATTTTATTCAGAAATTTGTAAAAAGACTATTTTACCCATTGAAAAATCTAGGTTTCTACAAAAGCAGAGTACTGAAATCTCTATATACCCATTCGTTTAATCACCGTCCATTGTCATCTAACTGTAAGAGCAAAAATAGTACTCGTACTATAGAATCTCCTTTTAAAATAAGGTCAAAATTGCAATATTTCTTTACGAAACTGCAAAATTCCTCTAGTATAGATCCATCAAGCAGCAAGTGCATGAAGTGCTTGTAAATACAAATCTTGGTGTGACATTAAAAAGGAAACTTGAATTGCGGTGGGCGCTACAAACTAGGAGCTTGAGCTGGGAGAATCAGTGATAGTGAATTGTCGTTGCTATCAAATAAGGAATGATGAGGAGAGAAAATCAAAATTCTTGAATCAAGTCAGTAAGATGAGCAATGCTATAATCTGGTGGTTGGGCTTAAAAATTGATTCACACGTAAAATATCTATAGTTGTCAACTAATCATGTTATTTATTAAATTCTACTGTCTTGTCATTATCTTATTATTTTTATTTTATCAACTATCATCCTAAAAATATGACAAAAATTGTGAATTTTATCACACTGGAGATTAGAGCTGTAAATATGGTAAATATGGATCGGGCCAAATGAGTCGGCCCGCAGTTTGATTTGATAAAATTCAAATGGCCCGGCCTAATGGCTTGTTTTTAATCTTTGAAAAAATACTTTTGTTATTTTTGTAATTATTATTAAAAAAATAATATTTTTACAAAATAATACCGAACCATCCCGATATTTAGCCTTTGGACTATAGGCCTAAACCCGCTTTTTTAGATTTTTGGGCTGCCTATATTTACAGCTGAGATATATTTTTTCACAGTAAATAGATAATTATCTAAAATGTTCAGTAAGATAAGCAATGCTATAATCTAATTGGCCTTATAATTTGACTCATATTTAAATATTAATTATGATGGTCACCTAATTATTATTGTATTGTACAAGTCCACCATTATATAATATTTTGTAACTATCATCCTAAACCATGACACCTAGAAAACACGAACTGACGGACACATACATAGTTGAATTATCACGTTGAGTAAGGACCTGAATCCTCTGTCGGTAATTGTTTGTCCAGTTGTCTGTTCAACAAATTGTCTGCCTAGTTATCTCTTCAACAAAATAGTAAGATGACACGTCATTAAATTGTTTTTGGCTCTCGTGCTCTTCATTTCATACATTCTCATGATCCGTTTGAGTTTTGGTTTGTCATATTGAGAATTTTTTATTTCTAAAAAAATTTAGAGTTAGCTATATTGAGAATTGAAGGACACAAATCCCAAATACCTGAAGGATTTTTGAAAAAGGCAAATTTATTAGCTATTTTATGAAAAGAATATTTATTATTTCTGTGTTTTGTTGTATTTATTGGCCTTTATTTTATTTTTAAAAGCATATGAAAAGATAAAAGTTTAGAAGAAACAAAATGTACGAGGTGCATAGAGGTGGGTTTGTTATGCTATATTGCGGATGCTTTTGGGAGAAAGGGCAAAAAAAAAAAGAGGGGGAAATGGGGAAGGTGATGAATCGTCAAAGCAAAGAATCCTCTTCAAACCCAAAATCTGATTCACATAAATAATTAAGCAGCCCCCATCGATACTATACTACTGGCGTCTGGTGATTTATTTTCTAGTGCGACTGCTGGATTTATAGAGTTCTCCAGAGTTCAAGATTCCAATTTTAAAAATGAGTCTATATATGAAACTGACGTTGAATTGGGAGAATAAGGAGAAGAAAAAAAGAATTGGGAGAATATGACTGAATCCTAGTTCCATGTTTCTAGCAATTGGGGCATCGTTCAATGAAATTTAAAATAGAAAATCTAGTTAAAACTGCTAAATGGTTTTATATGGTAGAATTTCAAAAGAAATTAAAAAATCTTTAATGGTCTTAATCTGTTGAAAAATCTCGAATTTATCTTGAAAATAGCACTTTTTAAAGAAATTTTAAATATATATATATATATATTTTTATCTATTGATAGGGTACCCGAGATAACTAATCCTGTTACTTGAAGTAATCAAACATCTTATATCATGTAACTTGATTGATTACCTGAGATAATCAGACTAGTTACCTCGAACACTTTAAAAAATTACCGATTTTAAAAAAAATAGTATTATTACAAAAAAATCAAGAAAATGATTCTTTTATAAATAAAATTTTCAAAAATAAATTTTTTCTAAATAATATGAGACTTTTCAGTCTTTTAAAATCTAGGCCTTGATTTTCGGAAGAATCTCAAGGGCTTTATAGAAATATGACCAAATTTTGGGCTCAATTTAAGTAAATATCCTTTTGTCAAATGTTATAACAAAATGTCCGGTATATATGTTTATATACCGAGTATAAAATTTTATATACCAAGTATAAAAAATTATATACTTAATATATTTCAGTACAGTAACTAAAATTAGTAGATAACCATATCTACCAAGTGTAAAAATATATATACCTGGACATTTAGCTATAAAATTTGAAAAGTGGACATCTACTTAATCAAATTTAAAATATTGGTCATTCACCTAAATTTCTCGAATCTCAATTTGAAAAACAAACATTAATTAAAATGGGCTTTTTAGCCCAATAGCCGAATTTTGGATCATAGTTTACAAAATAGTTATTTTTCAATCACTGTTAAAAAATGGTGAATTTTAAAAAGTATTAAAAAAATGGCCATTTTTCATATTTAGTATATCAAAATGTATTTGATTTATTTTTTCAAAATTTGATTTATAAAAATTAAATCAACTAAAAAATGGCCATTTATCAAAGTAAAATTATAAAATGGTCATTTATTAAATAGGTATAAAAAATAGCCATTTTTAAAATTTATCTTTTAAAAGGCCATTTCTTATAATTACTCAATATAAAATGGGTAAAAATGAGTATTATAAGAAATGTAATTTAAAAAATGACGATTTTTTTGCATATATTAATAAACGTCCATTTTTAAATTTTATTTTGATAAATGATGTTTTTTAGTTGATATATTTCTAGAAAAATAAATTAATTTTATACAAAATAAAACAATATATTGTGATCTATTAAATATGAAAAATGGATATTTTTCAAATAAGTTTCAAAATTTGATTATTATTTAACAATATTTGAAAAACGGCCATTTTTTAAATAATGATCCAAAATTCGGCCATTTGACTTAGAAACCCTTGAAAAATTCTGCCATGCTATAACAGCCTCTATTAGTTATACGTTAACATAGATAACCTTCTTGTCGTGAGAGGCAAGGTAGCCTTGCGGGAGTTCTTTTACGACCATGGTCGTCACTCATATCACCCCATGGTTGCCTCACGACAAGTACCTTAATGTTTTGATTGGGCCTTTTGAAAAACATAGAAGCAGTTTTTATTAAAAATTATTTTTTTATTGAGTTCTAGATAATTTAATCAATTTAGTAAATTATTTGTGTATTGTAAATTAACCTAAAGCTAATCTTATTTAGTTTCTAATTAATTTGAATTGAGTTTTAAATTATTTTCTCCACTAAAACTCTATAATTTTTTTTTATATTTTCCCTTAAAATCAACGAGTCCTAGTAAAATACCCGTTACAGTAGGCTTTTTTTATAAACGTCACAGGATTAATTTCTTTGAAAACTTTGACAATCAGCAACCAGTTAGGCTCGATTGCGACACTTCCAAAATTTAGAGACTCATCTAATGAAGGGTGGCGCGTACGCGTACCAAAGCATGGCCCTCACGTGTATATATATATAAATATATAATTATATATAGTAAGTGCTTAGTCGCCTTTAGTAGGCGCAAGTTGTCAGGACAAGGTTCAAGCAAAAAAGAAAAGTTGTCAGGACAAGGACTTCTTGTCCTTTTAAATATTTTTGTTTGTTATAAGATATGCTCATTAGTTAAAAAGTTCAAAAGACTGACTTTGTATATCACCATATACATGCTCTAGATACATGCTCGTTGAATTAAAGGAAGAAAGGAGAGAGAGAAACTTGCCAAAAGAAGTTACTGCTTTAAAGGGGCCACGTCATTTCAATGACTTCTGTTTGAAAGGAAAAGCTCCTGTTCATTTTCTTTTTGCAGACGATGTAATTCTTTTTACTAGAATTTCTAAGACCAACGTTAGAGTGATTACGAAGACTTTTTATCATTATACAATGTTGTCTTGCTAATAGGTTATTTTAATAAATCCTTTATTTACTTTGGTGGTATTATTGTTCCTTCTTCTGTCTCAGAATTTTTGAATTACACAGGTATAAAAAGAGGTGGTTCGTCTCTCACTTATCGTGGTGTGTCTCCATTTGTTGGGTCACCAGAACGCTATAATTTTCAACCATTGCTAGATAAGATCTATAACAATTTTGATTATTGAAATAGTTTACATCTCTCCATAGCTGGTAGAGTCAGTCTTATCAATTCTGATATCATGAATCAATTATCCTACTCTTTTCAAGTCTATCGGTGGCCGGCTACTCTTCTAAAGGAGTTGATTTCTTCAATAAGAAACTTTTTATGGTCTGGTTCGATCAAGGGGGCTAAATCTATAATTGCATCTTAGAGGATGTGTTGCAAACCTAAGAAGGATGGTAGCTTAGGCCTTCGAGATCCCAGAATTCTCAATGCAGCTTTCTTAAAAAAACTTTCTTGGAGTTTAATGACAGATGAGTCTTTCGTTTTCAAATTCCTGAGGGGCGGTTCTTCTCTAATGGATTTTCTCTGCGTAGATTTTGGAAATCCTATATTTAGTGTAGTTTAAGATCTCACGTTCAACCTTTTCTTGAAGAGTCAATTTGGGCAGTTGGGAAAGATTTCAAGATTCGATTTTGGTCGGACAATTTGCTTGGTCCTCCTTTAGATGAGATGATTGCTTATGATGATACTATAGAGCCTAGCCTTGATACTACAATTGGTGTGCTTGTCTCAAATTCAGAATGGTCTTTACCTGCATCCTTTACTTCTAATTATCCTTTAATTGCTGATGAGATCAAGATGACTACTATCTGCAACTCCCAGGATACTCTTATTTGGCGTCCTTCTACTTCTAGTGAGGTTACTTGTGCGAACTCTTATAAGTCTTTGGTTGGTTCTATTGTGAAGGAAAGATGGGAGGATAAGTTCTGGGCTAGTTATATTCCCCCGTCTCGCTCCATGGTTTTTTGGAGAGTGCTTTAGGATAAACTTCCAATGGAACAAAATCTAGTTAAGAGAGGCTTCAAAATACCTTCTTGTTGTCACTTTTGTTTCTCTCATGAGGAAAACGTTGATCATCTTTTTATCTCTTGTAATTTTACTCGTACTCTTTGGGGGGCTATCTATGCTACTTTTAGGCGACGGATTCGCTTAGACGGCTCTGTTATTGACCTTTGACTTGATACTCTTGAAGGTAATTTTAGCAGTCAAATTTCACAACTTCAGAGAATTGCTACTGTGACTGCTATTTGGGCTATTTAGACTTCACATAATAGGTTGTTATTTGACAATGAGTCTACTTCTATTTATTTCGCCATCATTTTGATTTGGCGAGCGGTTAGCGAGCCTAATATTGTTGGTTCTGGCACCATGAAAAACTCTATGGAGGAGTTACAAATTCTGAAATGTTTCCACTGAAGTTAAAACACCTAAAATCACAAAAAAATAGTTGAAGTGTTTTGGAGTGTTCCTCCTCAGGGCTGGATGAAAGTCAACACGGATGGTACTGCTCACGGTTGTCTAGGACTGGCGGGTTGTGGTAGAGTTTTTAGGACATCTAGGGGTTTCTTTAGATGTGTCTTTGCCATTCCTATTGGTAAAGCTTACGCTTTTGAGACAGAGTTGTCAGTTGCTATTTATGTCATTTCTTATGCGTGGAATTTTGGGTAGAGAAATATTTAGCTCGAGAGTGACTTGGCTTACCTGGTCATGCTTTTTAAGACCCGTTCTGTGTCTGTTCTTTGGTGCTGAAAGCCGCCATGGATTCGTTGTATTGGGCTGCTCTCTAACATAAACTTTCATATTTCCTATTCCTATCGAGAAGAGAATTCTGTTGCATATATTTTAGCTTCTAGAGCTAAAAGTATTCAAGCCCCAACTTGTTGGCATACTGCTCCAACCTTCATCTATGCAGCGATCAACAAAGACTTATTTAGAATATATAATTTTCGTTTTTCTTAGTGGCCGACACTATAAGACAACGTGCTCTTTTTCTTTTTTGCAGTTTTTTTCTTTGGGTTTTACACAAAAAGTTTTTTACTGAGGCATTTTTGGGAGATTAAGATAATAGTTTTGTTTCGACAAATTTATTTGGCTCATCTGAGGGCTTTTTCTTTTCTATTTCTCAATTGCCACCTCTATCATCGTGAGGATTTCTTTTCCCCTAATCTTATGTATCTTTCCTTTTGTTTTATTCTACTAATTTACCA
Source organism: Trema orientale (assembly GCA_002914845.1). Lineage (NCBI taxonomy): Eukaryota > Viridiplantae > Streptophyta > Magnoliopsida > Rosales > Cannabaceae > Trema > Trema orientale. The sequence continues at coordinate 1,409,170 of JXTC01000023.1, read as the reverse complement.
AAAGATTTTTTAGTTTCCTACAACAGTTAGGTTTCTAAGTTATTTCCTCTAGGTAACATTTTATCAGGAAAAAAAAAAGTATATATGAAGATTACTCAGAAGGTTGTCTTCGACATGACATTTGTTCATGAGAGGATGCGTTAATTAGAAGCACGGATTTGAAATTATTAGGAAGTGGTGGGTCCAAATCGTATTAATATTCCATAGTACATATATATATAGTTTAATTTCATAGTTATATGAATATATATAATAATATCAGTAGGAGAGCAAAACCAGAGTAATTCTTTTTTTTTTTTTTTTTTTTCGAAATGACCAGAGTAATAATTAATTTTGTTTAAGTGAAGTGCGTTAGTTTAGATCATACATATATCGTGAAAAAATCTTCATCACTTAAAGAAAAAAGTCGTTTTTCTGTTTTCCAAATTCCAATTCCGAGTCTCCAAGTTCATCTAGCAAGAAATTCACGTAACATCATTGGAACATAGATATTCATTAATTTATATCATCAAATTATGTTTCAAAAGATGATCTCCATATATATATATATAGAGGTTGCCAATCCAGTAAGTAATTTTTTTTTTTTACTTATGTATAGGTATTTTTTTTTAGCTATTGGATTATCATCTAATAGGAATCCAACGACTATAATAATGTGCATGAAAAGACGTGCATCATTAAATCTATTTCTCTCTTACTTTTTACTATAAAAAAATGTACATGATAAATTTTTATTGGTCAAATTGATACCTGAAAAAAAAAAAACCTACTGGATTGGCAGATAGGCTTATCAACTGCAGCCGAAGAGCAAACATTAATTCAAATTCAATAACCGTAAATAGGCGAAGACAATAAATTATATAATCAAAGCTCATGAAATGCACGCTCATTTGAGTCTCCAACTATCAAGAAATTCTCGTAACATTAGATATTCATTTATATCATCAAATTATGTTACAAAAGATGGTCTCCAGATATTAAATATGGATCAGCTACAGCCGAAGAGCAAACATTAATACAAATTCAGTAACAGTAAATAGTTGAAGAAAATAAATTATGTAATCAAAGCTCATGAAAATGCATGATCATTTGAGTCGTAAACAACTCAGCTTATTTTCGAGCTAAAACCCTATTATCATCATTATTATTCTATCCATATTCATATCATAAACCGATCAACTCATACGATCAGTTAGGATGGCTAGGACTCGGGGGCTTGTACGGTGCACTTGGTGGCTTCTCGTAAACCGGAGGGTTTCCGGGGTAGTGTCCGTAAGGTGGAGGCTTTTGTACCGGGGGAGGCAGAGTTGGTGGAGGCTTAACTACCTTAGGAGGCAGAGTTGGTACTTCTGGTTTCCCATATGGTGGTTCTGGCTTTGGCACTGGTGGTGGTTTCGGCTTTGGCTCTGGCTTTGGCTTTGGCTTCTCTCCCTGAGGAGGTCTCTCATAAACCGGGGTTGGTGGTGGCTTTGGCTTGTGTGGTTCGGGGTAAGGCTTCGTGACTGGAGGAGCAGGCTTGTAGATAGGAGCCTGCGGCGGCTTCTCAACTGGAGGAGGATTGTAAACAGGAGGTTTCTCATGAACCGGGGTTGGTGGTGGCTTCGGCTTGTGTGGTTCGGGGTAAGGCTTCGTGACTGGAGGAGCAGGCTTGTAGATAGGAGCCTGCGGTGGCTTCTCAACCGGAGGAGGATTGTAAACAGGAGCCTCTGGTGGCGACTTGACAATTGGAGGAGGCTTCTGCTCGTGAGTGGGAGGCTTATAGTAATCGGCGAGAGTTGATTGAGTGGCAAAAATCGCCACTCCGAGGAAGAACAACAAGAAATGAGAGGAAGACATAATGTTAACTAGATAGGTCTAGCTAGTTTGTCGCAGTGGTGAAGATTAACGTACGTAGGTGGTCCTTTTATACTAGTTTGAGGCCTTTTGTCGGCAGTGAAAGTGTCATAATCTTATTCATTTTAGTTCATACCTACGTCTTGTGACAGAAGTCTAATTATGTGGATTTTGTTAGGTTGTGAAACGACATAAATATTTAGGTAATTCAGGGTCCCATTAGAGTTGAAAAGTTTGAGTTTTTATTTGGGCGACGGTGCTATGTTTGTGTCATATATACCTATATATGTACTTTATATAAATTTATAATTTATGACTTTAATTCATCCACTCCGTTAATTTGTTTCGAGAGTAAATAATCATGTCTAGATTCATTTGAAAGTTTGATCATCGAAGCAAACTGAAGTCTAATATTTTTTTTTTTTATAGGAATATTGTACTTCTATTAACTGAGAGATCATTAAGTACAATCGTAGATAATCAGTCTGGTTTAGAATCAAATCAAGACTGAGAAATATTATTACGAAAAGTAAATTGGGCAAGTTTATGAGCAGCCACATTACAAGAATGACAAGTAAAACTACAGTTAGTATTTTCGAGCCTTTCTAAAAATCTAGAGATGTCCCTCACCACAGGGCCTTCTTGAGCATTGAAATTTTTTCTTTGTAAAACAAGGACAATATTCTAGACGTCCGTCTCGATCACACCTGGGGAAAAACCATGATCAATAGCAAATTTTATTCCTTCACGAACTGTTACACACTCCGCCAAAAAGGGACTCAAATGGCCAGCAAACATTCATGTTATGATTTCGATACGTACGAGGTGCACGTCAAAACTCGATTGCGATACGTAATTTTCCAAACTTTTTCACCTATATATAGTTTATACCACGAATCACGGCTAGTATTCTGGATCAAAATTAGAAGCACTCGGTAATTTTTTATACGTTTAAANTATATACATGAATTTCATATCATATTAATGAAATTATTTAGGAATTTTGGTTTTATTTCTAATTTTCGGTCACAATAATCGGTCGAAGATCCCGTTTTTTAGGTAATTTTACTAGTGGTCTATTTAACTACAAGTGAATCCAATTTATTGGTATCAGTAATTATTCGGCCTTCATCGTACTTGGAACCTATTTTATAAGAAATTCTACCGATATTCTAAGAATAGTAATATTCGTCTATCATTGTACTGACATTATTTTGTTTTCTTAAAAACAAAAGTTTATTTGTTTAGGGGTTTAATATCACCTGGGTCCCATATTTACGTTCCGTATCACTTAGATCCCCGATTTTTTTTGGATGAATATTTTGTAGCATTTAACTCTCTAACCTAGTACTTAACTCTTCATCCTTTTATTTTCCATTGCACGTTAGCCCCTAATTCCATTTGCCATATGATTTTGACGTTAAAATGCGTGTGTACAACTCACATGTACTAGTAGGCAGGGTTATTGGGTATCACAAAAATTACACTCACTTAGGTTATATTTGGAATTTGAATTTTAGTAAGAAAAAAAAAACTGTGAGGAAAAAGTTGAAAGAAAAAGAGAAGATAAATATTTTTCTAAAATTTTACCGAATTTAGTTTTTGAAACTTTTAATCTCATAGTTTTTTTATTATAATTTAAATCCTCTAAATTTATTGAAAATGTCCCTTATAGAATCTCTGTAAAAATTTTTCCTATAAAATCCAAACAAATTAAGAAAATATAATTCCTAATAATTTATTTTTTTCCCCCTAAAATCAAAGATCCAAATAGAGCCTTAGAGATCTTCCATTAATGCACCTTTGGAGTCTAGGGAAAATTTGGGGGAAACTCAGAGATGGAGTGGGATTTAATGTAAAGCTCTCTTCTGGTTTAGGATTTAAAGAAATTTCAGCTCTCCTGGGTTCCAATCACTTATAATGTGTTGGATAAGATAGTAACTGTTTTGGGGAAGCAAATTTTAGGGTTTCAGGCAACAAAAACTGATTTTTCTTTTTTCATCGGAGTAAGGGAGACCCAGGTCCTAAATACAGTATTTAATTCCTTTTTTAATGGTTTTCTTTTATTTTGATGGGTTGCAAATTGATTTTTTTTTGAAATGATTTTTCTTAGGAAAGAAGACCCAGCTCCTACACATATGATACATAAGTAATTTTTTTTTTAATTTTTTCATTTGATTATGATGGGATTGTAATTGTAGTATTATGTATACTGATAGCTGCAATACAGATTATGAAAACAATGATATTTAGTGCTCACTTGTTCATGGTTGTTTCGTGATGGTGGTGCTTTGGATTTTGAATATAGGTCATATTTTTTGTGCTCATTTTTGTTCAATAATTATTTGGTTGCTGCAATTCAACGGTTAGTTTGCTCATTTGTCTATAGGTTATTTGGTTTATGGCTGCTTTATTTGTATTTGGTTTAAAATATTAGTCCAAATCTATCTAACTCTCATTATTTGGCACGCAAAGACTAATCTACCTGGGTTCAAATCTGCCATGATATCTTCAATTCAACTAGACAAGCACATCTGCATATTCGGGCCGTCCTTCTTGTTCTGAGCTTGAAGCTTCAATGGCAGTAAACTTACAAAGGAGAGGTGATGGAAGATTTTTACTTTTATGATATCCAATGCATTTGCCCTATTGGTACACGTGAGTTTCACGTGTATTTAATGCCAAAATCAGACGACAAATGGGGCTAGGGACTAACGTGCAATGAAAAATAAAAAACTGGGGAGTTAAGTGCTAAAAAAACCATTTGGGGACCTAAGTGATACGGTAGATAAAAAATGGGAACCCAAGTGATATGAAGTATGAACCCTTGTTTAGGTGATGATGAGCTTTTTTGGCGCTCTCCTCGAGGCATAAGCAGCTGAGCTACCGTTATTCCTCAGAAAATTCTAGATTTGACTACACGTACCTAGAGTTAGACTTGGGAGTAACATAATAATAATTCCTTACTGAGAAATATATATGTACATATGAATTCTAGTAACCACCTCGTGGTTACTTTGGGCAGCTTTAGTTTTATTTAGTATTATTTCTATCTTAATATTATCTCGAAATGGGTATTTTTTTCAAACTTGATAGGTCATAATTGTTTGGACTTTTTCTAAAAAGCTTGAACTTTCTCACGTAATTATAGGATATCTTATGGTAGAAAATTGTGGCTCAAGCATCCGCTTTTCTTGATTTCCCAAGCAGATTTTGATGGGTGCGTGTTCGTAAAACAAATGGTCATACTATAATAACTACTATGTGGATTTTCCTGCCCTGTCTACACTCGGCCACCCTTCCATCGAGATTCTCTACGAGATTTCCTATTGTAATTTTGGAATGGTACAATTAGGTGAAACATCACTATTATTTTCATGTACAATCTCTTGAACCAAGCCCATTGGACGGAGCATTCGTACGGCTCCATACAATTTTTCATGAATTAATTTTTCTTCATCCTGATCTTTTACTTTCCTTTCACGAATACCTTATCTTCTTAACATTCATTTCAGCGTAACCATTGCTCGGGAATGCCTTTTCTGTAAAAGAAAAATTAGACATAATAATGATTAATTATAAAAAAATTTGAGGGCTATAATTTAGTGCCACATGTTAGATTATTAGGATTCAATTAGATTAATATACTGAATTTAAATGACTGAAATTAACATGAAGAGTTATATAAAAAGCAGTCACATTACATAACTCGTCTTAATAAATATCTTAGCTTTACGGATCTACAGAAATTTAAAGTACTGAAAATAACATGTAAGGTTGTAAATAGTGCGGTCACATTACACAATCCAGCATACTAAAACAACTCACTCTCACGGGTTTGCGAGTAATTAAATTACAGAATTTAAATCTTAGTAGTTATGTTAGCATAATATAATTTTATTAGCACCCTGTAGATATATTAAGCAAAAGAAAATATGGGGTGAGTAGTTTAGGGCCTGTTTGGTTCATGATTTGAAAATAGGTGTTTTAAATATAGTGTACTTAAATTGGGAATTTGAAAATTGTGATTGAAAACATATATCTAAAAATTCGTTTGGTTGCAAAATTTTCATATCACTTTTGAGATCAGATTACGTGAAAAGTGAAATTATGTTTAGTTGGATTTCTTCTCTTTTTTTTTCCCTCCAGTTCTTTAGTTCTTCATGCTATGGCTGCGTTAACCATAGTCTCCACCTCCACGAGCCCCACAAGCTGACCGACTCTGACGTCATTTCGATCCTCGAGTTGCTGCACAGGGTGGAGCTCCTGAAGTCAATAGTTGCGGCGCCATCTTCAATAGCTTCTGTGAGCTGGAGAGTCCGTACGAGGACCATTACAGAAACGTCATAAGGATGAAATCGTGGGACCGGGTCAAAACAGAGAGGTATAACTTTGCCGGAGGCAGGGGAGTCCGAGAAGAACAGGGGATGATACTGAGTTGGCTGACTTCAAGGCAGCGTAACTCAGTTCTGTACATGGGGTTCGAGACTTTGACTCGATTCCACAAGACCCAACTGGCCGGAACGGCCCATGGTATCGAATCCTCGGGTCACCCTTTCATCTGGGTCGTTTGGAAAATCAGATCATGGGTATTGATCTAAAACTCAAAATCAGTGAAAAGTCAATATCATTTACCAGTCATTGATCTTCTACACCATTACCCATACAATAAAAACCAGACTTCAAAAAAAAAAAAAAAAAACACCAAAACCCACGTATACAACAACCAAATGATCGAACGATGAGGAAGAATAATCGGAAACCAGTAGCTTTTGGTGTGAGGGGAAACCAACGGTGGAGTTCGGTTATGGAAGAACGACGAGCAACCACAGGTCAACAGTGGTTGATGACCTCAGAGAGAGATGGCTGACTTTGTTAGATCTGGCTTTGCAGCCAAGAGAGGGGAAAAAGAAAAGAACTAGTTTTTGAAAACGTGAATTTGTCATTTTCAAATTTCCGGATTTTTTTGCCAAAGTTTTCAAATTTTGGATTCAAAAATGGGCCACCAAACACCATTTTTTGGGCTTGTTTTTATTTTATCAGATTTGAAAACATAAAACTGAATTTGAATACTAAACCAAACGGGCCCTTAAGTATTCCAAAATAAAATAATAATAATAATAATAATAATAATAATAATAATAATAATAATAATATATTAATATAGTGTGATAATATAAATGACATAATCATGTAATATAATATACAATATATAATTATATAGATATATGAATGAACGAAATAAAATATATATTTATATATGTGTATATATATATAATAAAATGAAGATGGTGGTATCGAATGGATGACTTATGCTATATCAATATTTGACGAGAGATTTTTATATGAATGTGTGTATAAGGTAAAGATAAAAAGAGTTTTGTTATGCTGTGGGATTTGTTGAATAATGGTGATGATTAGGTATGGTAGGCTAAGTATTGGATGAAGAGAAAGAAAAGTAGTATAAATGACGTAATATATTAGTGAAAGAAAGAAAAGAGTGAAGAAGGATGAGAATAATACTAAGATGGTAGATAAGATAGAAGGAGTATTATTTCTATATGAGATAAAAGCCTTCCTTACAAACACTAATAGCTAAATATTTATAGGCACCAAGGAGTTATTATTTACAATAAAATATTGGCAATCAAAGTGAAGGTAATGGGAAATGTTTGGTAAGGTAAAAATAATGGAAAAATATTAGGTAACTTCCAATAATAATTTGTCATGTGTCCACATCTAATAGTCTAGTGAAATGTTGATATGTTATTAATTGTGACTTGGCATGACTCTTAATAATGTGGCATGAACTTGACAATCTTTTAATAAGAAATTGACATTTCTCTAGGAATGTCAAGATCCTCTTTTATCCAATATAATTTTGATATATTTTGCTCTCTTAATTGACCCCATATTGTATAATTATCAAATTATTTTGTGACTTAATATTTTAGTTAATGACTAATTTTAAAATTTTGTTACACTCTAAAACATTAAGTCTCATGAGCTATAGTGAATGTGACTATTAGAGCTCACTGATTTGAATTTTATTCAATATGGTCTTCAAAATGTCTTGGAAGTACCGAATTCATGGAGAAAGAATTTCCTCTTCTAGATGAATCTCCAGAAAAGATGAAACAAGATCACCTTATAGGTACATCCCAACTAGGTTGGCACCCACCTACAAGATAATCTAATATCATTCCAATCCATGAAAAAAATGACTGATATGAACTATAGGCAAGTTTAGAATTGTAGATTGCTTGCTCTAGTTGGGTTCCAAATATTCATGCTGAAGCATATCTTCATAAGAACTAAAAACAAATGTACCAAATGCAATTTAAATAAATACTGTTGATAATTCAATTGATAGTATCAAGAATTAAAAAAAAAATGAACCTAAAATTAATAGAACATAATTTATGAAATTAAGTCATTATTTATGAACCACAATAAAAATTTATGAACCAATATCAAAATGGCCTCAAATTAGTAATACCCAAATTACTCAATCAATTGTCTAAAATAAAATTTTCATGAACGTTACTATAAATCCAATTTAATAGTAATCCAAATAAGCAAATAAATTCAGGACTCGTAAAATGTATGAACTAGATTCCCAAGTTCATATAATAACTGAGAAAGCTTAAGCACAAACTAGAAAATAAATATAAATGAATAAACCTTATAGATGACCTTATAGAAAAGCTGATAGAATAATGAATAAACTTCCATTAAAAACAGTTTTCAACTAGACGAAAAACATACAAAACAAAAAGAAAGTCACATCCTTAAAACTAAAAAATAAAAAGGTTCAATAACCAAGTGATAAACTAGAACAAAAGAAATGAAAGAACTCCATAATTTCAATATACCACAAAGCTGTATGTTTTGCCTCTTTAGAAAAGGAGATATCTTGAATTGGGTTGAGGCTTTAGCTGCAGTGTCAACCTAAAGTATCCTTGAACTCATATTGCAGACGTATATACCTACAAACCAACAAAATAACTCTAATATATATATGTTGTGTATATATATATACGGACATACATATACATATATATACACTAGTCTTTTTATTCCAATTAATCTGCATATGGACTTCTAATGTGAATGTACACTTGAATCTTCTTAGATAAAGTTTTCTAACAAAAATTAATTATAGAATACATAAGAAACAGTGAAGAGTTCATAGCTTTTCTAATAATATATCTTCTCTTTAAATATGATTGTAGATTATTTGAAGGCAATAAAATAAAACTTCTCTTTAAATCTGATTATTAAAGCGAATAAAAGAAATCTCAGAACTGAAACAGCCAAATAACACTCAAAGAGCATAAGAGAAGCCTAATTTCGTACAATATTTGTTAAAGTTTAATTAATAGCAAAAGATTAGATAATAGAGAATGATAAAAATTGAACCAGATGAGAAGAAAATATTACCTAGTTTTGGATTAAAGACATGGTTGGGTAGTTTCTCACAAATCGTAGTCTCCATAACGCATTCTCTGTGTGTGCGAGTATGAAATTGAATTAAAATAAAAAAGATTCTAGGTTATGTTTCTGCGGTTTTCTATATATATATATACCCAAAAATAAAGACTATGAACTTAACGAAAAATTGAGGTAATGAACTCACTCAAATTTCGAATCGAAGCTCAAGGTCAAAAATTCATCTATGGAGATTTCATCTATGGAGTATGGTAGTTCATTAAGTAGTTTTTTGATGTTGATTTTGAAGCATGTAGAGTTATGTGGTTTAGCTCTTAGAGGAAAGTGCGAGAAACTGGCGATAAAATATTAGAAAAGAGTACAAGAAAATTTAGGAGGAGAGCAAAAGTGATGGAAAATGGCAAGAAAGAGGAAAAATTTGGGAAAGTTCGTGAAAATGGGTGGGAGCATGCAGATGAGGGTATTTTCGGAATAGAATTTTCAACGGGCCTTTTATTGGATACATAGCTATAAAAAACGGGCTGTGATTATGTACTAAAATTTGGGCCCAAATTTGGACATATAACTATGCTGCCTTTAGAGAAACTTCGAATAATCTACAAAAACACATCTATATATATATTAAGCCTGAAGTTAAAACCTCTGATAGCTTCTTTGATCACCATTCTATTTTTAAAATTTTTAGAAAATTCCTAATTTTTTCATGATATGATTGGTCCTATAATTATTTTTCTTTGTTATGATTGGTTGTAATATATACATGTATTATATAATATTATATTTAATTTAATATTAATGATACCTTATAATAAATTTAGTTCATCGAATCGAATCGAACAAATGATTGTGCTACATTCGTCTCATCAAAATAAATATAGAGAGAGATAAATACATAATTTAATTTTTTATATAATATTAATGATTCTTTATATTAAATTTAGTTCATTGAACATCAAAAAGTTGTGTTACATTCGTTTCATCAAAATAAATAAAGAGATAAATATATTTTTTGATGTTGAAATATATTGAACCTAACTATATTTTTGATCACTATTCTATTTTTAAAATTTTAAAAAATTCCTAATTTTTTCATGATATGATTGGTCCTATCATTATTTTTTTTTTTGCTATGATTTGTTATAAAATATACATGTATTATATAATATTGTATTTAATTTAACATTAATAATATATTATAATAAATTTAGTTCATCGAACAAATGGTTGTGCTACATTCGTCTTATCAAAATAAATATAGAGATAAATATATTTTTTAATGTTAAAATACATTGAACTTAACTATAAATTAAGGTTAAGGTATGCAATATTAATGCAACTCGCGCAAAGCGCGGTATGACTGACTAGTTGATAACTATTGACAAAGATGGAAATTAGCGCATTTTGCATATGATGAAAAACAACGCGTTATTCTCTAACACTTGATATTCAGTATGAAGAAAAACATACAAAGTGTCTCTCTTTTTTATTGTTATTTTACTATAAAGGATTTTGCACATAAATATTAATGATTTTGTTTCTACACAAAATGTTTTAGAGAAGTATTGCCTTTCACTTTGCTTATTTTCTTTCTCTTGATTTTGATAATTCGATAATGGGTTAATTACATTTTTATACATTACGTTTTGACTATTTATGTAATTTACAGCTCTTGTGTTTTGGTTATTATCAACATTGACTTTCATATTCGAAACTTAAAACAAATTATTTATACCATCTCTGAGCTAAATATCAATTTTAACCATTAAGTTTATTAAAATACCCTTTAAAACTTTAAGGATATGTATTTTGATAGTTAAGTAAAATTTAAATATAATTAAAATTAATTTTTAACAAAATAAATATTAAAAAATAATTTTTAAAAACAAAAACGTATAAATATTAAATATTATTAAAAACTATTTTGTCAATTTTAGTTAAGTTTTAAATTCAAACTTCTTTTCAAATAATTATATTTGAATTTTAAAGGGTATTTTAGTAAACATATTGATCAAAATTTGTGTTTGAATTAGATTGGAAATAAATTTGTTACAATTTTTGAATTTAAAGGTCAATATTGATAATAACCAAAATGAAGATATAAACTAAATAAACTGTCAAAATATCGGGTATATAAATGTAATTATCCCTTCCAGAAATGGTTTTTAACTACTATTCGAGAATGGTTTTTATTTTTCCAGTAATTTCTTGCGCTTTTTGGATGAAAATGAGAGAACATGAATTGACAAAAATAACCTAACATACAAATTGAAACTTAAATCTTCCAAAAAAAGGCTTTGATGACATTCTCACAAATAACAATTCCTATGACCTGTTTCAAAATGTTTTTTGGAGGATGTTTTTAGCTTTTAAAAGTGGCTAGAGAAAAATTTAGGAGAGAGAGGTATTTGATAAAAAAAAACGTCTATAAGTCAGCAGATTTTAAAATCTACTGTTAAGTATAATTTCAAAAGTATGGTCAAGGTTATTTTTTAAAGATGATTTTGTTGTCATAATACAAATTTTCTAAAATATCATTTTGTAACACACTCAACTGAACAAATACTTAGATGCCATGTTTGAATAGCACAACTATAACACCCCAAGTCTCACATCGGGCATGCTCTGGGAAGATCATGGGTATTTAAGTGGTAGTCTGTAAGCCCAAAAGTACCTTTAAGCTAGCACTTTCGGGTGAGGCCCAGTGGTGTTATATTTGGTATCAAAGCCGACCTAATACATACCTGTGTGAGCCTTGGAAGGCTGCCATGGGCTGGAATCGTGGTGAATATGGATCATATCTATAGGGGTTATGTGTGGGCTATTGAATGTGAACTCTTTAGCGAGGATGCAAGGTCCTTAACGAGGGAAGATTGTAACACCCCAAGTCCCACATCAGGTATGCTCTGGGAAGATCATGGGTATTTAAGTGGTGGTCCGTGAGCTCAAAAGTACCTTTAAGCTAGCATTTTTGAGTGAGGTCCAATAGTGTTACAGCAACAATTTACCAAACTCCTAAACATATTTTTTTCATAGTTGCTTCTTGCTAATAAGGTCAAACTGACCGCTAAAGAGGTATTTTTCATTTAACAGTTAGTCAACTTTCATTAAAACTCAACCACTATAAAAATTATGAGGGGAATAATAATCAATGCTAACAAACTTATAACTTAAAAAAAATATTGCCAAAATACAAAAAACACAAGCATCAAAGTGACTCCAATGGAGTTTCTCAAAAGGCATCTATGTATTTAAACAAGAGTAAATTTCATTTTTCTTTAACACTTGATCTTTGAGAATTTTCTCTTTTTCTCCCTTTATAGATATAAGTAGCCAACAAGAACATATCAGTTTTATAATTAGATAGGGGTGTTCATGGCCGGTCTGGACGGTCTAAATCGTCAATCTGGAAACCAATCCGAATGTGCGGTTTGGCTGGTTTACCAATCCGTGTGATTTGAGTTGATCGATTCAAACCGGCCAGACCGCAGCTATATTTTTGCAGTCGGTTTGGGCGGTTTCTGCGGTTTGAAAATTTATAAAATTTGAATTATTACAACATCAACTAAGCTCATATCATAACTAAAATTTAAAGTCCAAATATAAAATGAAACCATAACATAGTTAAAAACTACAACCAAATCGAAAGTCCTATTAAACTTAAATTTTAGTTACAACTTACAATCTAATCAAAATTGAATAGTAAACTTAAAGTCTTTAATCTTAAACACATTACAACAACAAGATTTAAAGTCTAAAATATCATAAGAGTCTTAAATGACATAGTCTTAAATGAGCTAAAAGTAATCATTACTCAATTAGAATGAATGAGCTTAAATTTTTAACTACTACTAAGCATATTTTTCAAAAAATATATATATATATATAAACTTATTGGCCGATTCGGTTTGAATCCGACCGAATTTCTCTAAAACCGAAAACTAAACTGGCCAAGTCGGTTTTATTTTTTCTAATACGTAACTGGCCGTTTAAGAAGAGAATCCGCCTGGATTAGGTGGTTTGGACTGGATTGAGCGGTTTCCACAGTTTGGCCGTTTTTTTGAATATCCCTATAATTAGGTAGATCAACTAATATATAGTGAATACAATTTATATACTAAGGAAATTACTTTATATATTTTGGATATATCAACTGATGACCATTTAGCTAAAAGAAAAAAAAAGAAACAAACATACACTATCGGGCTCTTAGCAAAGGCTGAATTTTATGCCAATTTAGAGTAAATATTCTATTTAATATTGTAGCAAAATGGCTAATATATCAGTTATATAAATAGTTTTCAAGTGTAAAATATGATTTATACCTAATACAAAAACTTTTTTACTTAGTACATAAATTTCTATGTTCTATAATTAAGTGTCAAAATCAACATTTTTGCTAAATGCTGCTTTACACAACCAAATCTCAAATGGAAAAGTGAAAAGAAAAAAAAACCAACTACTTAGTAGTGCGTCATTTATGATGTATGGTTCATTACTTTTTCAATTTCATATGAATTATGTGCGGTACATAGTTTTTGAATACGAGCTGCAGGAATTTATAATATCTGATTATTAGGAAAGGTTAAATCCTTCTACTAGTGTTCATGTTTAAACACTTGTATCTATGGCTACTCCATTTCATTAAGCCACTTTCTGGTTCATTATTTGGGTCATATGTAAATTAATGCTTACAATTTCTATTTTGACAAATATATGTTTCTGTTGCTCACTAAGTTTTTGTGGTTCATAATTTTTCTTGGTGGTTCATGAATTTTTCATAGTGGTTCACGATTTTTTCATAGTAGTTCATGAATTTTTCATTACCAGTTTAATTTGTGTTCGATTAATAAGTTTATATATTTCGTTCATAACCTTCTTTTAGTTGCTGAAATTATATTATTTGATTCATGAATTTATGCCTTTAGTTCATAAATTTGTGAGTGCAGTCCACAATTTTACTCTTATGGTTCACATCTACTATATATATGTTATTTAGCTTATTCATTTCCTACAGTTATATATGTGGTTCATAAATACATTTGTTTTTGGTTCGTTATCTGTTTAATTTGTGTTTGGTTAATAAGTTTCTTTGTTTGGGTTTATATCGATTCTTATAATTTCTTGACATGCACATATATATATATATATTTTAGTTTTGGTTCATACTTGATTCTTGTTGCTACAAGTATGAATCTAGTATTTTAGATGCATTTCAGTTTGTGTTCACATAATGAGTTATTGGTATAAAATTTTACTTTAAATCTAGTTTATAGACATATGGTTTATTGGTATCTGGTTCATAGATTTCTGTTTTTCTGAATTGCACACATTCCTGAAGTGCACACATTCATGAGCTCGAGTGCACATATTCATGTAATATCCAATTCTGTTTGATTCATGAATTTTTCATAATGGTTCACAAATTTTTGATAGTGGTTCATGAATTTTTCAAAATAGTACATAAAATTTTTCATAGTGGTTCATAAATTTCTCAGTATCTTATTAATTTTATATGTATCGTTTATAACCTTGTGTATCTGTGTCTACGCTCAAAATATACTAGCGGTTATCGCAGTATAGATTAAGATGTCGATCCCACAGAGAAGTAAATCAACAATAAAAGGTAACGAAAAATAGAAAGAAAAATTGAAAATAAAAATAATTAAAATAATCACAAAATAATAAACGAAAATACCAATATGAGAAAATAAGGCTTCAAGATTCACTTAATTGCTCACTTAACTGTTAACAACTTTGATTCCTATTTATCTCTCAATTATATGTTTCACATCCCAAACACATAACCGGAAAATATAGCAATTAAGAACAAATGTTAATCTAAATTATTCAATATGAAAAGTTCTTCCAATTAAAACCAAAATAATCTATCTTATTAGTTATCTAAGATCGACAATATATCACAGAGACAATACTGCAGTAAAAGATAAACTAATAAAACAAATACAATTATAATCTAGTTTAAATCACCACATAAAGAAAGCATGACTAAATTTATATGAGAAATTAGAAAATAATATATTGAAAATAAAAATACTGAAGAATTTAACAAACCAAATTTATAAGTGTTGAAGCACTCTCAGGAATCAAAGTTGGAAAACAGAAAAACTACACAACTAAGATCATCTCTCTAGCCTCTCTAAAAACTAGCCTGACATTGAACTCATCTCACACACTCTCTCTAGAAAAAAGCAGAGTTTTCTCTCTCAAAATTGGTGTGCTTTTTCTCTCTCACGTTCATGGTATTTATAGCTGAGGTTGGAGTGTTGTGCAAGTTCTCACGTCTCTAATGGTGGCTTCTGATTGGTCATGTGATGTGTCAATTTTCCACAATTTTCTCTTTCCTTTTCTCTCTCTTCCCCGTCTTTACTCGCATTTTCTGGGCTGTGCGGCCGAAACACGTGAAATCGGCACAAAACTCGCGGCTGATTGGGTGGAGAATGGGTCAAAGTCATAGGACTGAGATGGAGGCTTTTCGTTTGACAGAGAAACGGTTGCACGGGATCCACGAAGCACCGGATCAGACACGGCCTGGAGCTGCAGCAGCGCGCGGGGCCCACATGTCGGCTGGTTCTTCACTCGCCTGAGCTTGCGCGTGATGTACACGCGCCCGTCTAGTTGCCAAAGCCTTGATCGGACGGCCGAGATCGCGAGTGAAGCCTTTTTTCCTACTCGCGCATCTGATTCCACTTTTTCGAATTTTTTTTTCTTTTTCTTTAATCAAAATCAAAACAAAATCTAAATTAAATTCAAATTAAATCAAATTTTAAATACAATCCGAATTAAATTATCATAAACTAATTAAAAGAAATCTAATAAAATTAAATAAAAATCATATCTAAATACTAAAAATCAAATTAACTATAAATAACCTAAATTAAACTAGAATTACACAAAAACACACAAAATATTTAAGAAAAAGAACATAAATAACTCTATTTTCATAGAGTTATCACACCCCCAAACTTAAACTTTGCTAGTCCCTAGCAAAAGAAAAACTTAAAAGAAAAATCACCAAAACACAACTCAGTTCAATTTTCAAAAATTTTGCCTAAAAAATTTCACATAATATAAAACTCAAAGAAAAACTATGAACACTGCAAATAGTCTAGAATTTCAATTCAAATGCCAATTTAACCTCACTTAAAATTCTTGAGTGTGTGTGTGAACAATAACATTTAATCATTTACAACCCAGATCAGTTTATACAATCAAGTGACATATGTACAATCTCTAGATGATAAATAAACTTCATAAGCCTGTTTTTCATACCACTCTCCACTAATGTAGACCAATACTACGCCAAAGATCATTAGGACTTTATTTAAGCTTGTAACGTATGGCTAGGGTAAAGGTAGGATAATAGTCATATTTATAGCTCAAATTACCTAAAGCACATAGCTTCTTCTCAGATCTTTATGAAACTTCACCTCAAACACTTCATTGATGCAACCCCCAAACTTATTTTTCATTTCCTTCTGCACTTCACTTTTCTTTTCATTCAAACTCTTCTTTTTTTTTTTTCAGATTTTATTCATTTTTTTTTAAAGTACTATACTCCCAAACTTATGATTTTTATCATTTTTTTTTTCTTTTCACAAGGGTATAACATTTTTTTTCTCTTTTTCAGCCTCAAAAAGATAATTCAAAACTCCACCCTTTCCCCCATAATATCACATAACATAAAATATGCTCAATAAAGATCATATGTGCTATAAGGCAAAAGGTAAGATGTAGGAAATCATTATAAACTTTAGGCCAAAAATATAGGTAACAAAGAAAAGGATAAAATTAAGCTCAAAAGGGGTAAACTAAGGATAATTAAGTGTCAAAGGTAGGCTTGAAAGGCTCAAACGATCCAAAAATGGCCTAAATCATATCTCTAATACAGCTCAGTCTAGGATTTCACCTCAAATGATAATCAAACAGGTTCTAGAGTTTATTGATGAGATTTCAAGAATTCACTTAATCACATAAACTTTCTCTAAGCAAACAAAACAATTAAAATGAAACTGAGTGCTCAAAAATATTCAAGAATCATAAGCAAAAATCAAACTAACATAAGAATCAAGCACACAGACAAGAACAATATTCATCATTTTCCTAAGAACTTTAATCAGTTTAACCAAATCTTATCATCAGCATTTGATCATCAAACTAAGTCATAAAAAAAACTTTTTTTTCTCTATATTTTTTTTTAAAAGTTTTTTTTTTCCGAAAAATTTTGTACATGCATAAAAAAAAAATATGTGCATTAAAAATGTGTATGCCACCACCCCCAACCTAAATCAGACAGTGTCCTCACTGGCAGAAAATATAGAAAAAAAAAAAGAAAAGAGCAAAGGATAGAGCACACCTGAGTGATAGAGAGTCCATATGAAGTATAGGCTTTCTAACGAATAAGCTAGAGAAGATGATGAAAACAAACTAAAGAAAACAAAAATAAATAATCCTAAGAAAAAAAA
>JXTC01000023.1:1327266-1380443 GCA_002914845.1 Trema orientale | reverse complement strand
ATTAATTATGTGATAATTAATTTGAGATTTGAAATTTAAAAGTTAAATTCAAATCAACAGATATTTGTAGATATTTAATTTGATTAAATCATCTACATATCTAATTTAAATCTTGCGAAGATTTTAATTAGTAAATATCTACATTATCCAATCTGAATTTAAATAGAAAGTTTACATTTTATTTTAATGAGATTAAAATAATGATTTGAAAATTATGAGATAATTTCAAATTTTGAAAATCCAATCAGTGGGAGATATTTTAATTATGAGATAATATATAATTCAAAATTTAAATTCAAAAGTTGAATTCAAATTTTGAAATATTCAAAGAGATTTAATTTGGATTAAATCTTTTAATTAAATAAATTAGATTTTATGAAAATCTTAATTATTTAAACTTGAATATTTTCTCTCATTGTTATTATTTAATAATATCTTTTGTGAAAAGATTGTTTAATTATTAAATAATAATAAATGCTAGAATGAATAATAATCATTAACTATTCTATTTCATTAAATTCTGCCAATACATGATTATTATATGAATAATGTTGCATGCATATTCTATATAGAGTATTTAATTACATGATCTTAGTAACATATCATATAGGATAGTAGAGCTACTCACATGCAAAATATGAACATGCTTACATAACTGATTTTAGGTTACTAAATAAGTTAGATAACTGGGTAAAATCATTAAATCCCTAATTATAAAATATTGAGTGGGAGAAGGTATGAGACACTTACGGTCCTTGTGACCAAGTACTACTCATTCTTTCACCATGAAATGACACTTTTCCCAATTAAGTACCAGATTTGTGTCTTCACAACGCTTGAGCACTAGTGATAGATTATCCAAGCACAAATCAAATGAATCACCAAAGACTGAAAAATCATCCATAAATACCTCAAGGAACTCCTCCACCATGTCTGTAAAAATTGCCATCATACACCTCTGAAAGGTGGCTAGAGCATTGCACAATCCAAAGGGCATCCTTCTGAACGCAAAAGTTCCATAAGGACAAGTGAAAGTCATTAACTCTTGATCCTCTGGGGCAATGGCAATCTGGTTATAACCACTATAACCATCCAAGAAGCAGTAGAACTCATGACCCGCTAGTCTATCAAGCATCTGATCAATAAATGGTAGAGGAAAGTGGTCTTTTCGAGTGGCCTTGTTCAGCTTGCAGTAATCCATGCATACTCTCCATCCCGTCACTGTTCTGGTAGGAATTAGTTCATTGTCCTTGTTGGTAACCACGGTCATTCCTCCTTTTATCGGAACATATTGAACAGGATTCACCCAAGAACTATCTGAAATGGAGTAAATGATTCCAGCATCTAACCATTTAATTATCTCCTTTTTCACCACCTCTTTCATGATGGGATTTAGCCTTCGTTGGTGCTCAATCGAAGTTTTATGCTCATCTTCTAACAAGATTTTATGCATGCAGATGGAAGGGCTAATACCTCTAATATCTGCAATTCTCCATCCCAAGATTGCTTTGTAATGTCCTAAGACTCTCAGTAGCTTCTCTTCTTGCAGTTCATCCAAATCAGTAGAAATAATGACTGGCAATGTTGACACTTCACCGAGGAAGGCATACTTCAAGTGGTTAGGCAGTGGTTTGAGCTCAACAACAGGTGGAACCTCAATTGAAGGCTTGATGGTAGGCTTTGCTTCAATTGGTCTGTCAAGTGCCTCAAACTGAAAATTCATCTTACCATAGCGAGGGAACATGTTCATGGCGTGCAAACATTCCCTGGCTTCCTTTGACACTACGTCACCCCCATTCAGAATTGTGTCTTCAAGAGGATCCTTCACATGACTGGTTTCAAAAGTTTCCATAACCAAGCGATTGCAGACATCAATTCTATAGTAGTCTTCAAAATCTTCATTCATTCTCATGGCTTTGAAAATATTGAACTTTACCTCTTGATCATCAACTCTCATAGTCAGTTCACCCTTTTGGATATCGATGAGTGTTCTTCCGGTGGCTAAAAATAGTCTTCCCAATATCAAGGGAATTTCTCTATCCTCCTCCATGTCCAGCACAATAAAATCAGCCGAAAAAATGAACTTGTCAACTTTTACTAGCACATCTTCCACAATGCCTCTAGGATAAGTCAAGGACCGATCCGCCAATTACAATATCACTGTGGTTGGTCTGCATTCTCCCAACCCAAGTCTTTTGAAGATAGACAGTGGCATCGAATTGATACTTGCTCCCAAATCACACAAAGCACGCCCATTGAAGTACTCTCCAAAAGTGCAAGGAATGGTGAAACTCCCCGGATCTCTTAACTTGGGTGGCAACAAGATAGCACTACACTCTTCGGTCAATGCCACCGTCTCGAACTCAACCATTCTCCTCTTCTTTGAAAGAATCTATTTCATGAACTTCACATAGCTAGGCATTTGCTCTAATGCTTCAGCAAACGGGATGTTGATGTGGAGCTTCTTAAACACTTCTAGGAACTTGGAAAATTATTGGTCCAGTTTCTTCTTGTGCAACCTTTGGGGGAAAGGTAGTGGTGGGTTACAAGGAGGTGGTGGTGGCACAGTTGTTGCAGGTTGTCTAGTAACTTCCTCACCAACTTGACTCTCTTTTTCAATTTCTTTTTCTGACACTTCAGTGGCCCGTGATGTCCCTTGTAGTTCTCTCCNAAACTTCCTTGTGGTTGATTGGTAAGTGCATTGGCCAATTAGCTAAGTTGTGTCTCTAGAGATCTCATAGTGGCGGCTTGGTTTTCAAGGGTAGCCTCATTCTTGGCTATGTATTGCATGAGAATTTCTTTCATGGATGGCTTCTTTTCTTGTGTGGAGTGACTTTGATTTTGGAATCCGGGAGGGTGCATTGATCTTGAATTAGAACTTTGCCCCTGATGGTTTTGGTTGCTCCAAGAGAAGTTTGGATGATTTCTCCAACCCGGATTGTAGGAATTGGAATAAGGGTTGTTGCGTTGTGATGGGTTGTGATTGCCTATAAACTGAGCTGACTCCACATTCATAGGGCAAAATGAACTCAGATGACTGTCACCGCATTGCTCACAGACCCCGTTTGAACTGTTCAAGGCATGCACTCCGTGGACCGTCATAGAATCAAGTTTCTTGGTTAGGGCATTGACTTGAGCAGCCAAGGTCGAAATAGCTTCCATCTCATTAATGCTACCTGCTCTCTTTGGATTGACTCTTTCCGAAGGCCATTGATAGTTGTTTGCAGCCATTTCTTCTAACAGATCAAATGCTTCATCAGAAGATTTTACCATTAGAGCACCACCAGCTGCTGCATCCACTATAGTCCTTAAATGCCCCATCAAACCATTGTAAAAAGTCTGCACCAAGAGCCATTTAGGAATTGCATGGTGAGGACACTTTCTCATTAGCTCCTTGTACCGCTCCCAAGCCTCATACAACGACTGATTATCAAACTGCACAAATGAGGTAATGTCATTCCTCAATTTAGCTGTCTTGGCAGGAAGGAAGAACTTGGCAAAAAACTTCTGAGCTAGTTCATCCCACGTGGTGATGCATCCCGCAGGTAGAGCATTCAACCATCCCTTAGCCTTATCCCTCAAAGAGAACGGGAACATACGCAAGCGAATGGCATCATCACTCGCCCCATTATGCTTGAAGGTGTCACAAATCTCCAAAAAATTCATGATGTGTTGATTAGGGTCATCACTGGGCAAACCACCAAACTGACATGTCCCTTGCACCATCTGAATAATGGCTGGCTTCAGCTCAAAGTTGTTGGCATTGATGGCTGGCCCGCAGATGCTAGAACCAACTCCATTGACCACGGGAACGGCAAAGTCCCGAAGTGGCCTTGCATTGTCTTGGTCTGCCATGATAGGCTGAAGATTGTTCCTCTGATTTCTCTGTTTTCTAAAATCCCTCAAGGTTCGCTCAATTTCAGGGTCTAAAGGAAAGAATTCAAGGCTCCTTGCTCGTCTCATACACAAATATAGAGTTCAAGTACCTGAAATATGCACAAAAGCAAAGAAAGTTTAAATTAAATCAAAGCTAGTTGATATTAGTATTAACAACTATAAATTACCGTGCTCCCCGGCAACAGCGCCAAAAACTTATTGGGGCTATTTCTAACACACAAAACACCGCAATTATACGGGTCGCAACAAGTAATATAAAAGGTAAATGAGTGTCGAATCCCACGAGGAGCAAGTAAATTACTATTGCTAGGTACTAATTAAACCTAGCTTGCAATTTATCCAAACGACAATTAATGGATGTTGTGATCGAAAACTTACAACAAGAATTCAATATACGCAACAATATGAAATGAATATGAACGAAAAGAATGGAAATTAACACTAACAACTGACGGTAGTATTGCAAGAATGATATAAAGCCTAAGGATGTAATCTCTCCTCTAACTCATTCAATTACTAGATTTCCTCACTGTTCAATCATCTATTTAGAATCAACAACCGGAACTTAATGGTATTCACAAATTCCTTTCTAAGATATCAGTGAACATGCTTAAACAAGATAGAATGTTATTCCTAACATAAATTGTTTAAACTCATCAAATGTGGTAATTCTCGTATAAGGCTGCATAGGTTACATAGATATATTCCTATTCTATATAAACTTAACCCTAAATTAGACAATCCTATGTTGTTCATCCTACGTTCAAACCTAAGATCTCTTTTCCAAGTTCAAATAGGTTTCACAAATCCAAACTGTTCAATGGCCAGTTAAACAGAGGCATAAAGTACAAAGTAGAACAATTAAATCATCAATGGATAATAAGATCAGATGAGAAAATCAACGTAAAATAATTACATTAGAGGTTTGATTACATCCCTAGCAGACGAATTTAGTTCATAGCTAGAAAAGCACAACAATAATGGTGTAACTGGTACACGTCCATAGCAGAGAAATAAGAAAGTAAACAGAGAAAAGGTGGAAAAAACTCTTCAGAGGTTGTTCCGTTCAGTCAACTGGTTTTCTCGATTCCTCCTCTGCTCTCTTGTCGTTCTCCTTTCAGAAACTCTTCCAAGCTCCCGATTCGCTCTCTGTGAAAATTTTTCCTTCGTCTCCTCCTCTTCTCTTCTTCTCTCCGCCGCTTCACTCTGAAATACTCACCGCTAGGGTTTTTCTTTTCCTTTTTTTTTCTCGTCCTCCCCTTTTCTTCTCCTCTCTTTTTTTTTTCTTTTTTTGATTTCAGAAGAGGTTAAATACTAGAGACAGTCCGATCGCGATCCTGAAATTCCGGATCTTGTGTCGCTCTGTGCGGCGCTGCGGCGCCGCGTTGTGTAAGAAGGTGGCGCCCCAGCGCACAAAGAAGGTCGCACCGGGCGCCGCGGCACTGTGAAGGTAGCGCTGCGGCGCCGTGCACTTGGCGCTGCGGCGCCATTCCCCTGGCGCTGCAGCGCCAAGCCTCTGGAACTTTTGGCGCCTGCGGCGCCATTTTGGCGCTGCAATGCTCACTTCTTTGCCTAATTTTTTTTTTTTTTTTTGCTCTAACTGATGGCGCTGGTCATTGTCCTGAGACTGCGTTTTCTCGTTCTTGCTCGCAATTAACTGAATTTCTTTGATTCGACCTTGATTCATCTTGAATAGTCAGTATTCTCTAGTAAAAGACTCCTCACCTGAAATGTACACCAAAAACAACAAAATCGGATAAAAATGGCTGAAAGACGAGCAATTCTTAAGCTCGAGAGGATAGTAAAGTCATGTGTAGGATCCACTTAACAACAAACTCAAATCAGCTAAAAAAATAATACAATTATTTTTCTTCATAAATTTTAAGAATTGGAACTCAATATATATATTTAAATATCATAATGTATATGCAAATTTGTCATAATGGTTCATATAATTTCGAACATGGTTTGTATAAATGATATATAGCTTCGTATATTATGACAAAATTTTAATCTACTAAGACCAAAAGTTCATATACCTAAAAGTGTGAGAACAGATAGAAACAATCTAACAATATCAAATATCTAAAGTAACGAATTTGATATAAAACTTCATATGCCGTAACAAAATTTTGATATACTAAGACAAAAAATTCACGTACCTAAAACTGTAAAAATACTTAGAAACAAAATAACAATATCCACTACTTAGAGTAATAAATCTGGTATATAAACTGATATACATTGACAAAGACTCCATACACCATGACTAAAAATTTCAGAAGCTGGTATATAAACTCATAAACATTGACAAAGTTTCCATACACCATGACCAAAAATTCATTGTGAAAAAACACCTAGAAATAAAATAGCAATATCCAGTATCTCAATGTAATGAATCTGAATCTAGTACATGACCACATATACTATGACAAAATGTATATATATCAGGACCAAAATTTCATGTACCAAAATATAGAGGGAAAAAAAAAAGAAAACCCTTCGTTTAATAATAAGAAAACAAAATACAAACTTAATACAAGGAGATTATTGATCCCTATAGCTTTTCATCCTCTTCAGAATATGTAATTTGGTAGGAGTTAGATTTCGACAAGTTTTCATCGACCGTACTTGACTTACTTCTTCTTCTTGAAATCACCAGTGAAGATGATTATTTTCCTTTTGGCCCCCAACAACTAGGATAACAAATAATAACATGTAGTTTTGCCATACCTAGAAATACATCAAAAACAAATAAGTAAAAAACAACAAGTACACCAGGTATATAAAAAATAAACTAGGTACATAAATTAGTAAATAAGGTACATAAGCACATAAACCATATATAGCAGAAACATACTTCAAACTTTTATCAAAATAAGAGAATTTTAAACACTTACAGTAGGTATATAAAAAAATAAAGTAGGTATATCATTATGCATACAAGGTTCATAAGCGTATGAACAACAACGAAAAAGGCAAAGTACTAAATGTAACACCAGTGGGCCTCACCCAAAAGTGCTAGCTTGAAGGTACTTTTGGACTTACGGATTACCACCTAAATACCTATGATCTTCCCAGAGTATACCCGATATGGGATTTAGGGCGTTACAATCTCACTCCGTTAAGGACCTAGCGTCCTCACTAGGGGGTTCACATTCAATAGCCCAAATATAACCCCTATGGGCAGGGTCCACATTCACCATAATTCCGACCTGTGGAAGCCTTCAAAGGCCCACACAGGTATAGACTAGGTCGGTTTTGATACCAAATGTAACACCACTGGGCCTTACCTAAAAGTGCTAGTTTGAAGGTACTTTTGGACTCACGGATCACCACTTAAGTACCCATGATCTTTCCAGAGCATACCCGATGTGGTACTTGGGGCATCACGCTAAACATGTTCAATAATACTATACCACGACCAAAAATATACTACTAACAAAATTACATATACCATAACTAGAAATATACGAAACAAATAAGAAATAATGAATATGCAATAATAACAAAACAAAAATACTATATAACACCTCAAAAATCCTATCTACCACATCCAAAAATATATGGAAAAAAAAACTGTATACTACCACAGAAAATATATGTATTTCGATAAAAAAATTCATGAACCATTATCAATTACAAAAAATAATTTAAAAATCATAATCCAGAACCAAAAATACCATATACCACTTTAAAAATTACATATACCATAACAAAAAAAATTTAAAAACCAAACAAGAAAATACCTAACATATTCATAAATAAAAACTAGAGAAAGGAGATACTATATACCAACACAAATATTACATATACTACGACAAAGAATTCATGAACTGAACTAAAAATCGTGAACATCTTCAGCAACAAAAAATAACAAATAGTAATACCATAAATCACCACAAAAAATATATGAACTAAGACAAAAAAACATAAATCAGTACTAGTTACGAAAAATAATTCAAAAACACACAGAAAAACACAAATAATCTTTAATTAATAACGAAAAATAAGATTATATAAAAAATTAACATCAGTTGCAAAATAAATTAGCAATAAAAATCAAAAGCCCCAAAATAAGACACAATACAATCAAATAATCCAAATCAAAGCTCACATCTACAACACATGATATATACCTCCAAAGATAAAAGAACAAATTCGTCAACAGCGTCGCCAGAGAAGAACCTCAAAATACCGAAAAGCACGAAAGTTCGTCGGAAAATTGATCAAAATAAGAGAGAGAGAGAGAGAGAGAGAGAGAGAGAGAGAGAGAGCAAGAGAACACAAGAGGAGAGAGAACGACAGAGAAAGAGAGAGAGAGAGAGAGAGAAGCGAGAGGAGAGAGAGGCAAGAGGAGAGAAAGTGAGAGAACATGAGAGGAGAGAGGGAGAAGGAGAGAGAAAAGAAAATTAAAAAAGAAAGAAGAACAAACAAGATAAGGCCAAAACTGGAAACTAAAAGATTGATTAACTAAGCTAGTTTTTAAATTTAGATATTTAGCTATAAATATAAAGCTTGAATATCTACTTAAACAAATTTAAAAAAAAAAAGACATTCACTTAAATTTCTCTTTCTCTAAACCTAATAGACTAGGTCCTATTCCCCACAATTGGCGGTCTATTAAGATTTAAACAAGAGTATTTAGAAATGTTCATTTTTTCACATCAATTTAAAAAGGGGTTTCTAATACTTTTACCTATAAAAACAAAAAAGATTTACAAAAATACGGAAGTAAGCTTTTTTTCCTAATTCTCGTACGGTTTTTATTAGAAAAATATCACTTTTAAAACTATTTTTTAAAAAATGCCACTTTTAAAATGGTTACGAATTACCAATTTCTGAATAATTTTTTTAAAAAAATGGTAATTTTTTAAAATAAAAACCATATTGGATCTAAAAAAATAGAGATCACTGTATTTTTTCTAATGTTTTTCAAAAAATTTTGTACAATACCTAATTTTCACTTTAAGAAATGGCCATTTTTCATACCTATTTAATAAATGGCCTTTTTCATTTTATTTTGCTAAATAGCCATTTTTTAGATGATCAATTTTATCAAAATATAGCAATTTTATGTTTGTATATCAATTTAATTTTCATGTATATTATATCAATTTTTTTAATAGTATAACAAGTTTATATAAAATATACCAATTTTGATAGTGTTTGATATTGTGTATAACAATGATGCGAGTCTAAATTTTATTGAGAGAATAAGAAAGAAAAAGAAAAATGTGGGGTCTATATATATGTTTGGAGAGTAGATGAGACTATTTTAACCCATTTTTTATGAGGGTTAAAATAATTCCTCACCAGGGCTCTTATATTATAAGAATATTGTACCCACCATTTTTCAAGGCTAAACAAGGATAGTCCAGTCCCTTGTATTCCTTCTATCGGACACTAAACACGGTTTAAAAGTCTTATTTTGAGACAAAAAGACCTTTTCAGTGCTCGTTTATAATTTTGAGTTTTCTTATGCATTTTAGAAAGAGAAATTAAATGGCTTTCAAAATTACCCTTAGAATCTCTTCTTTTCAATTTTTTGGTTAAATTATTATTATTATTATTTTAGATATCGATAATTAACATCCCCGAAATGGTTACTGCATAATTTAGTAACCATTTTGAACGTTATATCAAATATGGTCACAATTCAATAACTGTTTCAAATTTGGTCATTTTTTTGAGAAATGAATTTTCATAATTTCTGGTAATAATGGAGCGGAATTGAAAGGAAAAAAAGAAAAAAGTGAAGATGAGGTCTATATAAACTTAAATACCCGAAAATTATGAATCATATTCGATTTTTTTTGCTGATTTTGGATTTTTTTTTTAAAAAAATCCACATTCTCTCTCCTTTCTCCTCTCATTTTAAGTCATGGGTGGGTTTTTCCATCATTTCAGTAACGAAGTTGTTACTAGAAGGTAAGTTTGAAAAAAAAAAACTAAAAAAAAAAAACTAAAAAAATCATTTTGTCCCAAAACAGTACCAGTCAGGTCCATTTCCCTCAACACTCGATGTGCATCTATTCTTTTTTTTTTTTTTTTTTCCTTTGGGAGAGAGATGGGCATCTATTCTTTTACGGTTTGGATAAGTAGGAAACGGAGTTAGATCTTAAACAAGAATCCAAAACTGATTTTTTCTCATGTACTTGGAGGTTTGACAGCCACATAATATATTCACACGAAGAACCAAAGGGTTGGGAAAAGACAATTGGATCCTTATTCTGAAATTCTGATAACAATGATCTATCATCTAAGGTATAAATTACACAATTTCTTTTAATTTTGTTTGGTGCGTCTATTATAGACGATTAGACTTCCGTGAACCCGTACACCCTCTTTTATTTTATAAATCTGTTAGCAAGAAAACGTAAAATTAAACCTTCAGTCCAAGAAAACTCAAATTGGAGTGTTGCTAACCCTCAATATAGTTTGAAAAGAAGTTTATTACTAATTAAATAGAAGAAGAAATTCAAATAGTTCCGTCCATTGTCCAAAATAAATGAACGCCACACAAAATATTTAGGTATCCTGTGGCATCACTACGTAACTTTACAAATTATACAACTGTTAGTTGGATGGCTCAAAATTTAGCTCTATCGATAGAGCAAAAACAACGTCCCTACTTATCACGTGATCGGATAGTTTACTAAAGTGTGCTACGAATAACCAGTTCAATTATTTCCAAACTACAAAATAATAATCAAATTAAAGACTCCAAAAATATTCATATAGATTAATCGGTGTTTTCGCCGGCAACAACATGGGACCTTAGACGACCGATTGCTATCTTCTTTGTTTCTCGATCCCCACGAACGACTATTCTTATGGGGCCAAATTAAAGCGTCAAAAATATGATGAAGTTATAAATAGTAGTTTACGTGGATGATCAGGTGGGAGGTCTCAACCAAATCATGAGGCTCCTGACTTGGATTGAGAGGTTGCTGGTGCTGATAAGCAGATGAAAGTTGGTAGTGGTGGTGGTTACCACTATGAAAAGCAGCGTTAGCCATTATTTGGCAAACATGGTACAAAAGGCTATATGTTATGCTACGTAAGATGTTGGTCTTGAGTACTGCAACAGAGTACTCCTTCTTTTAAAGTGATTTGGCCATTTGGGGACCACGTATCACCTCATCATGACACGTGGATTCAGTATTTTGGCATCTATATTAAGATGACAATTAACAAATTGGCATTGGATGTTAACTAAAGATACTTTAAGATTGTGTCTCCTACTTATGAAATATAAATGAAAGGGCATGTGGGGGTCATCCCTTTTTTAGACCCACCGATTTTGAAAAGATTGACAATTAATTGGCTATTTGTCCTTTTTGTACTGATTTAGGTTGTTTTTATTAAAGTTCCCTTCAATATTTTAACTCCTGCATAAGATCAGATTCTGCTGTTGTGTATATAAAAGTACATATACATATATGTTAGATACAACAGAGTTTTAAATCTTTCAAAGTTTAGGCTTCGTGAGGTATCCGCTTGAGTTTATAATTTTTCAAATCCGTGAAAACAAAAGTAAAATTTTATGCGGTTGAATGGTTTTCAAAATCAAATCTCTTTTTCATTTGGACCAAAAAACTGAAAATAATAAAGCATTGTTTATGTATGATTCATAGGAAAATTCAACTTTTTTTTTTATTTCATTCTTTTTTTTCTAGTGAAATTTTTTGGACCAAACAACCAAACGTAATCTTGAAAACGCAAGTTTTGTGTTTACCAAACGACTTTAAGTTTTAACTTCGTTTTCAAACCAAAATTAAATCAATAATGATGTTGATTGTTGAGTTGGGAATCAGACGGCTTAAATTTGTTTAGATTCACTTTTGTTTTTTATTTTTTTTGTTTTAAATAAAAATATATAATTATTTTTTGGAAATTTGCTTGGTAGTTTTGTTTTTGTTTTTTTATTTCTAAAAATTGTTACTAAAATTTTCAAAAAAAAAATGGTAACAAAAAATTTCTAACACCTTTATTTTTTTAAATAAATTTTAAAAATAAAGGAATATACAAATATTTTATATACAAGTGCGTATATATGAATATGCATATACATACATAAATACAAATCTATAGGAGTTTCTCACTTGTTATTTGTATTTTTTTATTTTTGAAAATAAATAGTGAAATAAAATTTGTTAAGCATGTTTTTTGTTTTTCAAAATTAAAAACTTAAACAAAATTTTTATTTCTTTTTTTTTAATTTATTTAAACAAAAAACTAAAAATGAATCTAAACAATCCCTAAACGTTTGAGTCGATCTTATCACTTACTATATAATTGATTGAAACAGGTATTACTTAATTTAGGCGTCCATCATGGCTCTATATGTATAATTTTTTTACAGTAAGTGCATCCATTATCCTTAACCTAAGATGTTAGCTCGTTTTCAATAAATCTTTGACTCTATTCAGCAAAAAAGATGTTAGATAGTTTTTTCACTTGCCCAATCAAAGAGGTCGTACGTTTCTTTGTTTCCCACTTAGTATTATGACTAGGGAAAATGAATGAGCTTTTTATGGTGCTTTACTTAATTATTCATTGGAAGGGAATTAATTAAGGCTCAATAAGAACAATGTGAATTGTGGAAGTATTTTAAAAACAAAGATCATTCTAGTATAATATTATTAAACACAATTAACTATTGATGATAATAAAAACTAGTAGCAGCCTTTCAAGCAAAAAAAAAAAAAAAAAACTGGTAGCCTTACGGTATTAGGTTTATTTAATTACATCCAACAACCCAGCCTAATCGTGATATTATTAACAATTAGTGTGGAGAGAGGAACAGGATAATATGTTAGTTTTGAGCAATACTATAGGTAATACTAGTGTCCAGAACCACAATGATTTGTTATTATTAGATAATTCTAAGTGAGTTTCACATAAATTACAATTATGATTAATCAATAACAGACTGACATATCATGCAGTATTGGACACCAATAGTACTCCATAATATTTTATTTTCATAATATTATTTGTTAGTTTTTATTTCCTTCTAATGCATTTTTGAAGAGAGTTCATTAATAAGCTAGTTGTAGGGGATAACTGCAAAAAAAAATACCCTCATGTTTGGATATTATGCAATTTAAACTCTGAAGTTTGGATTCTGCAAAATAATATCCTGAGATTACGAATTTCTGAAAATTAATACCCTGTGTTGATTTTTAACTGATAAAATACAATAATATCCTCAAAATTAAGATGAATAATATGAATTAATCTAGTTTTAATGGAGGATATTATTATTTTTTTGTTCTTAAAATTGGTTAAAAAATCTGTTCAGGATATTAATTTTCAGAAATTCTTAATCTTAAGGTATTATTTTGCAGAATCCAAATTTTAGGATTTAATTTGCAGAACACCCAAATTTCAGGTATTTTTTTTGCACTTATCCCTTAGTTGTAGCGTGATACTTAAATGAATTGCAATAATGTCAATTAATTGTTTGGCTGGCTCGACACAATCACCAATATATGATTTCGTACTTGTCAGAGTATTTGTGAATGATTTCTCTATATGTGGCAATATTGTAAATTATTACTTTTGGGTTCCTTTGCTGCCCTGCTGATGGAATTATATACACCACAAGAAAATTTTATGGTAGATATTACACAAGATATCCGGTGTCAAGTACTCTCTTAAGTAAGTAAAACTTTTCAATGAAAATAAGTGCTATCTTCTTTTCTTTATTTGGGTAGGTGATGGGCGCATGTGCGCACAATCAAAAGGCAAGCACCACATGTGATGACTCGTGCGGCTCCAAATGAAACTAATTAATTTAGAAATTGATCTATTCAGCACCAACTGAGATACGTAGTTTCTAGTTCTCACAGTACTAATAAACACATAAAAGACCAATTTCATCAAGTTCGCCGGATTCTCAGAATTACTCATTTCCACCACCCGTTTCGCAAAATCTACCTTAATATCTTTTTCTAAACTATGGTTGACACGTAGGATCCCACCTCCAATATTAACTATTAATCATAATATCCGGTAATGGAAGCTCATGCATGATCATATGACTACAATATAATTACATGAACATTTACTGATTCTTTTTTTTTTTTTTTTGCCACAATACAATTTCTTTTTCCTATTTTGTTGTATCGTCTTATACTGTTATACAAATACTTTTAGTTATAATACAGTCCTTCAAAAGAATAAATAAATAAGTACTCATCGAGTCAAAAATATATCTACGAATATGACAATGAAATTAATTGTGACGAGAAGTTTTTTTCATTTTTTATTTTTTTTGGGGGCTAAATTTCTTACAACTAAGGTCATGTTTAGTACACTGTATAAGGACTCTGTATTGTATTAATTAAACTTAGTACTGTATTTAGTTGTGTTTTTGTATTGTATTATTTAATACGACATCAAAATTTAATACAATACGGAAAGTATTATCTAATACAGAATAAAAGGTATGTATTACACTGTATTACATAATTTTAACTTTAATGTAGTCTTATACAATACTCACTCTTCTCTCTTTTTCTTTCTTAATTTCTCTCTCACATCACTTTATTCTTTCTAAAAGTGGTATTTTTCTAAATAAATTTTTAAAAGTAGTATTTTTCTAAATATATATCTAAAAAGTGGTATTTTTCTAAATATATATCTAAAAAGTGGTTTTTTCGTAAATAATTTTTTTAAAAGTGGTAATTTTACAAGTGGTATTTTTCTAAATATTTTTTGAAAAATGGTATTTTTCTAAGTAAAATTTTAAAAATAGTATTTTTCAAAATTAACTTTTTAATACAACATCTTAATACAAATGCAAAACCAAACATAGTACTGTAATAGAATAATACAATAAAATACAATTCAATACAATACATCACAATACAATACAATACAATACGGCGTACCAAACATGCCCTAAAATTTTAAGGCAGTATTTTCTAGTACTAGATACTAATTTTTTTAGAAAGAAATTCTTCTAGTATAAAAATGTATTATGTCTTTCCCCTCCCCCCCCAAGTAAATGGAAGGAAAAAGAGAAAATATCAAAATTTTATGCACAAATACCAACCAGCTAGGTCGCCACCGGACTGAGATAAGCTGTTCGAATGTCTTTTGTATCCTCCACCTATCAAAAAATGCTACATCATATTATTACAACTATTTATTTCTTTAATAACTTCCTACAGAATATATCTCCATTAGTTTAGGGTGACGCAATTAATTTAATTAGTGAAGAGAAAATTGAGACAGATTACCACACTCAGATCATGACCTTCCTGCAGAACCATTCCTTGCCACCCCAAGACATATTATAGAAAGAACCAATGTGTAAAAAAATTATATAATAAAATACCCATAAAAAAGGGAAAAGATCCATGTATATAAACATGCCTAAATCTATTGCGTCTTATTTTGTAAGGGTCTGAGACTCTGAATAGGATTACTTGATTCGTGAGAAAATTTCCAATCAGATCACTTTGATTTTTCTGTTCTCAAAGCGCTCGCCAAGTTTTTCACATTGACAATATGATCTCCTTGATTTTTCTCATAATCCTAATAATGTTAGGGATCTTTCCTTTGGTTTTTTTTTCAACCTTATTTTTATAAAATTTTCTACTTATTCTAATACTACTAATGTGAGGTATAAGTTATCATTATTAAATTAGTAACTATAATTAAAAATATTTTTGATAAATTCTAATTGACTAAATAAGATGACGAAATTCCCAATTCATCTCCTTCAACAAGGAAAAAAGATCACAAAATCATTACAATAGATGATTTTAAAAAAGATTGGATAGTTAGGATCACTAATACTACTATTGTTTCGACTTAAAACTTTGCGGATTTAGTGGAGCACTGGAGGTTAATTATGGATTAATTTCAGATGTGTGATTCGTAGAATATCAACATTCAACAAAAGCTAAAGGACGTGCCGTTCAACTATTCGATAGGCTTCTCCAAGTGGAATATTTTTGTCTTCCATTTGTCAGAATAATGTTCATATCGTTACGAAGTAAAGCTACAACAATCAATCTATCTTAGGATTAGATTGTGACTTTTAGAATGATATTATATGTCACTGTCGACATGAATGCTTTTCATTCTAGCTAGTAGAATTTCGAACTTTTTAGCTCCATTATCAACAATTTGTCAATTACAGACTATATATTAATATTACAAGAATCATAATATTACCGACTTCAGAGGCAGATTGCTTTAAATTAAATTCCATACTGCATGCTATTCTAAAAGGAAAAATCGAGCTTAGCCTAGACTTATAATATCAGTGTGCTGTGTGCATATCTTAGTCGTAATTGAAAGTATAAAAAAAAGGAAACCAACATTCAAATATTGGCCTTCTTTTTCTTTTCGTGCGATGGGAAAACATTTAACAACTCATTACGAACTGCGACTTTATGCATTGTGTGTTCAAACTAAAGAGAATTTACGCAAATTACATGAAGTGTTCATAATCTAAGTATTCATATCAAGAACTTTCCATAGATTACAAACTATAGCAATACAAGATTCACATGTTAGTCATTAAGCATAAATCGTTGAAGTAACAATAATTAATGAAGGAAAGCATATCGAAATCCATGGAAACAATATCTTTGGATTGGTTGGCCTTCTAAGATAACAGAGTAATGTTTTCGGGAAATGAATTTTTATAATTTCCGGGTAAAAATAGGGTGAAATTGAAAGGAACAAGAGTAAAAAGTGAAGATGAGGTTTAAATATACTTAAATACCCAAAAATTATGAATCATAGTCATTTTTTAGTGGACTTTGGGTTTTTTTTTTTTTCCTTTTTTTCTTTTTGAAAAAAAAATTTCCACATTCTCTCTCCTCTCTCCTCTCCTTTGTCGATGGCCTCTCCTTTAAGTTGTCGATGGGTTTTTCGGTCATTTCATGAGATGTAGCAATGAAGTTTTTGCTAGAAGGTCATTTTGAAAAAAGAAGTACTGAAAGGGTCAAGTACTGAAAGGGTCATTTTGTCCCAAAACAGTACCAGTGAGGTCCATTTTCCCCAACACTCGATGTACATATATTCGTCTTTTGTTTTGCGCATTTTTTTTTATTTTTTATTTTTGTTGGAGAGAAATGGGCATCTATTCTTTTACAGTTTGGACAAGTAGGAAACGGAGTTAGATCTTAAACAAGAATCCAAAACTGATTTTTTCTCAAGTACTTGGAGGTCTGACAGCCACATAATATATACACATGAAGAACCAAAGCGTTGGAGAAAGACAATTGGAACCTTATTCTGAAATCCTGATAACAAGGATCTATCATCTAAGGTGTAAATTACACAATTTCTTTTAATTTTGTTTGGTGCGTCTATTATAGACGATTAGACTTCCTTGAACCCGTACACCCTCTTTTATTTTATAAATCTGTTAGCAAGAAAACGTAAAATTAAACTTTCTGTCGAAGAAAACTCATATTGGAGTGTTGCTAACCCTCAATAGTTTGAAAAGAAGTTTATTATATTAATTAAATAGAAGAAGAAATTCAAATAGTTCCGTCCAAAACAAATGAACCCCACACAAAATAATTAGTTAATCCAGTGGCATCACTACGTGCTTTTACAAATTATACAACTGTTTAATCTAGTTGGATGACTCAAAATTTATCTCTATCGATCGAGCAAAAACAAGGCCCCTACTTGTCACGTGATCGGATAGTTTACTAAAGTGTGCCACGAATAATCGGTTCAATTATTTCCAAACTACAAAATAATCAATTAAAGACTCCAAAAATATTCATATAGATTAATCGGTGTTTCCACCCGCAACAACATGGCTTCTTAGACGACCGATTGCTATCATCTTAGTTTCTCGATTCCCACGAACGACTATTCTTATGGGGCCAAATTAAAGCGTCAAAAATATGATGAAGTTGTAAATAGTACTTTACGTAAGAACAGGAATAACCACGCGATCATATATTACATAGATGACTAATTTTTACAAGAAAATAGCACACACTATCTTTGGCTAGATAGCTGATAATGATAAGCAGTTACGAATACATATTTCACCACTAACTTTGGCTAGGTAGCTGGAACTATAGTAATTAAACAAAACATGCTGATACGTATGTAATCTATAGCAGAAGAAGTAACTAGTAGCGGTAACCATTGAGAATAACACTAGTGGCAAATTAAGCTGCGTACTATGCATGTATGCACATATATATATATGCATATAGCAGCTCGGTTTGCTGGTAGAGCTAGTCGTGATGAGGGACATCAGGCGAGCGGGTTCTTCTTCGGAGCAGGCTTCACCTTCCGAGGTAGCTTGTCACTCACGGTCTGAGTCTCTCCCTTGGGACCATTTAGCGGTGGCCCATCTTCTGGTGGTGGTTTCTCTCCTTTAGGCGGCTCATCGCCTGGATTCAGTGGCGGCTTATCACCTGGATTTAGTGGCGGCTTATCACCCGGATTCAGCGGTGGTTGATCTTCCGGTGGCGGCTTATCACCTGGATTCAGCGGCGGCTTATCTTCTGGTGGTGGTTTATCACCAGGATTCAGTGGTGGCTTGTCACCTGGATTCAGTGGCGGCTTATCTTCCGGTGGTGGCTTATCACCTGGATTCAGTGGTGGCTGATCTTCCGGTGGCGGCTTATCACCTGGATTGAGTGGCGGCTTATCCTCCGGTGGTGGCTTATCACCTGGATTTAGCGGCGGTTTATCACCCGGATTTAGTGGCGGTTTATCACCCGGATTCAACGGCGGCTTATCACCTGGTTTCAATGGCGGCTTGTCACCCGGCGGTCGAGGCTTCACTCCCCTAGGAGGTTTGTCGCCAGGATTCAGTGGTGGCTTATCACCAGGATTTAACGGAGGCTTATCGCCTGGATTCAGTGGCGGCTTGTCACCAGGATTCAATGGTGGCTTGTCTTCCGGTGGAGGTAATTCATCCAAGTTACGTGGCCTTATTTCGTGGATGATCAGGTGGGAGGTCTCAACCAAATCATGAGGCTCGTGACTTGGATTGAGAGGTTGCTGGTGCTGATAAGCAGATGAAAGTGTGGTAGTGGTGGTGGTTGTGGTTGTGGTAAGCACCACCACTATGAAAACCAGCGTTAGCCATTCTTTGGCAAACATGGTACAAAAGGCTATATGTTATGTGCTATGTTAGATGTTGGTCCTGACTACTGCAACAGAGTACTCCCTCTTTTATAGTGATTTGGCCATTTCGGGACCACGTATCACCTCATGACACGTGGATTCAGTATTTTGGCATCTTTATTAAGATGACAATTAACAAATTGGCATTGGATGTTAACTAAAGATAACTTTAAGATTTTGTGTCTCCTACTTGTGAAATATAAATGAAAGAGCATGGGGGTCCTTTCTTTTGACCCACCGATTTTGAAAAGATTGACAATTAATTGGCTATTTGTCCTTTTTGTATTGATTTGGGTTGTTTTTATTAAAGTTCCCCTCAATATTTTAACTCCTGCATAAGAGCAGTTCTGCTGGTGTGTATGTAAAGTATATAGTCATATATATGTTATACGGCAGAGAGTTAAATCTTTTAAAGTTTAGGCTTCGTGTGGTATCCGTTTGAGTTTATAATTTTTCAAATCCGTTAAAACAAAAGTAAGTAAAATTGTATGTGGTCGAATGGTTCCGGAATTGGTTTCAGAATTAAATCTCCTTTTCTTTTGGACCATAAGAATGAAAATAATAAAGCATTGTTTATATACGATACATCGAAAAAATTCAACTTTTTTTTTTTTTGTAATTTCATTCTTTTTTTTTTCAACGAAATTTTTTGGACCAAACAACTAAACGTAATCTTGAAAACGCAAGTTTTGTGTTTCAAAACGAGTTTCTTTTTAACTTCGTTTTCAAACCAAAATTTTAAAATCAATAATGATGTTGATTGTTGAGTTGGAAATCAGACGGCTCGTTAAACGTTTGCGTCGATCTTATCACTTACTATAGAATTGATTGAACTATGTATATATTATTTAATTTAGGCGTCCATCATGGCTTTATATGTTTTATTATATTTTTCTCACAGTAAGTGTATCCATTAGCCTAAGATGTTTGCTAGTTTTTAATAAATCTTTGACGTTATTCAGCAAAAGAGATGTTAGATAGTTGTTTTACTGGCCCAATCAAAGAGGTATACGTTTCTTTGTTTCCCACTTTGCAGTATGACCATTTGTTGCCCGCGGTTGGAGAAAATGTATGAGATTTTTATGATGCTTTATTTAGTTATTCATTGGAAGTGAATTAAGGCTCAATAAGAACCATGTGAATTGTGGAAGTATTTTAAAACAAAGATCATTCCAGTATAATATTAATAAACACAATTAATAAAAACTAGTAGCCTTTCAAGCAAAAACAAAAATAAAAGGAAAACTAGTAACCTATCATGTTGGGTGTTGTTAATTACATCCAACCACCCGGGCCTGTTCGTGATATTATTAACAATTAATGTGGAGAGAGGAACAGGATGACAGGATAATGTGTTAGTTTCTATTTCCTCCTAATGCATGTTCGAAAAGAGTTCATTAATAAGTTGTAGCGTGATACTTTATACATTGCAATAATTCCAATTAATTGTTTGGCCGGCTCGACACAATTACCAAAATTTGATCTGGTACTTGTCAGAGTACTTGTGAATGACTTCTTTATATATGGCAGTATTGTTGTAAAAAGGAACGTTAATTGTACTTTATTTTACAATTTTTTCTTTTACATTTTTCAAATCTAATTACTTCACAGATAAATTCCACTCTGATTTATTAAACTATTAAAATATTAAAGTAGATAAGAAAATTCTATTCTGATTTATTAAATTATTAAAATATTAAATTAGATAATAAAATTCATGTATCAGATTTTACGACTAGGAGTTTTGTAAATTACGACTAGAGAGAGTTGTAAATTACTACTTTTGGGTTCCTTTGACGCCGTACTGACGGAATTATATGCACCACAAGAAGAGACGGAATTATATGCACCACAAGAAGAGTGAGTGCTAGATATTACACATGATATCCGGTTCAAGTACTCTCTTAGGTAAATAAAACCTTTCATGAATTGAAAATAAGTGCTATCTTCTTTTCTTTTATTTGGGTAGGTGATGGACGTATGTGCGAACAATCAAAAGGCTGGCACCGCACGTGATGACTCGTCCGGCTCCTAATGAAACTAATTAATTTTATAAATTGATCTAGGCTAGTTTTTTATTATCAAAACTCTCTGATTAATTCAGTAAAATTAACCCTGAACTTAATTTTTTAGAGTAAAATTCCTTGAATTCGGAATAATTTAATAAAATTAACTTTGAACTCAATTTTTTAAAGCAAAACCCCCTGAAATCTCCTAATATTAGAGTAAAATCCCATGAAGTACCCTAATATTAGTTTTGTTAGAAAAAAATGTTTATATTAAGTTTTTTTTACTGTTAAGTCCTTATTCTATTATTTATGACTTTTAGGTCCTTAATATTATTTTTTTAAATTTAATTTAATTTTTTATTTTCCCTAATTCTTTTTTTATTATTTTTTTAAATAGTAATTTTTCTTTATTTTTAATTTTATCACTGCTGTTTGATAATTTATCCCATTATAATTTTTTCTTGTTTGATTTTTTTTGGAATAAAATATTTTTAATATTAAAAGGGATTAACGTGAAATAAAAATAATAATACTGAAGAACTAAAAGTCATAAATAAGAGAATAAGGACTTAACAGTAAAAACAAATTAACGTAAATATTTTTTTTTTCTAACAAAACTAATATTAGAGGACTTCAGGGAGTTTTACTCTAATATTAGGGGACTTTAGGGAGTTTTGTTCAAAAAAATTGAGTTCAAAGTTAATTTTAATAAATTGTTCCGAATTTAGAAAATTTTACTCTAAAAAATTGAGTTTAGAATTAATTTTATAAATTATTCTGAATTCAGGAGATATTTTTGGTAATAAAAAGCCATTGATCTGTTAAGCACCAACTGAGATGCGTAGTATTTAATTCTCACAGTACTAATAAACACATGAAAAGACCAATTTCATCAAGTTCGCCGGATTCTCAGAATTACTCTTCATTTCCACCACCCGTTTCTCAATCAACCTTTATATCTTTTCATAAACCACGATTGACACGTAGGATCCCACCTCCAATATTAACTATTAAACACAAAATTCCTTCATGGGAGCTCCTCATGATCATATGACTACAATATAATTAAGATAAATTTTGATTTTTTATGATAATTTTTCAAAAAAAAATTGAAAAATCCTGATTTTGAAATTATATGAAAAATTCCGAATTTTAATTATAACGATACCGTCTTCAAAAGTATTTAGAAAAATACCACCTTTTATTAATTGATAAAATACTTAAGGATAACTTGATCGGCTATTTCAAGTAAGTAAATTAATTATTCAAAGTAATCTAATTGGTTATCTCGAGTACTGTTTAAAAATACTAATTTTGAAAGAAAAAGTGATATTTTCAAAATATTTATTGAAAATGCTATTTTTCTAAAAGAATTTAGAAAAGTTGTATTTTTCTAAATGGAAATTTCAAAAACTTCGACCCACCTGGGATTGTTTAATTTTGAAAAAAAGTTCATAAATACCTATTTTCAAAAGCATATTTTCATAAGTACTCATTTTTTTTTATTTCATAAATACCTATTTTTATACCTTTTTTGGAGAAATATAGACCACTATTATTTCACATATGCATAAAATATATACCGTGGTATATATTTCATGAATAAAAATTATTTTAAAAATTGGCACACATTTTAAAATGTATATCATATGTCAAATTTATAATGAAAAATATAAACCGTGGTAAATATTTACATTATAAATATATACTGTTCATATTTTCTATATAAAATATGTATCTCATGGATAAAATTTACATTGTAAATGTGGACCACTCATATTTTACACATGAAATGTAGACCATAAAAACGGTTACTTTTGAAAGAAAAATTAAAAGTAGATATTTATGAAAATAAATTTTAAAAACATGAACTAGGTGTAATTTCTTTTTAATTTTTAGTACTTTGGACCCGGAATTTTATAAGAAGCCCCATTAATTAAATGAGCACTTGCTGTTTTTTTTATTTATTTTAAGCCACAAAACAATTTCGATCTTTTTCCTGTTTTGTTTTATAGTCTTATACGAGTACGTTTAGTTATAATTCATCTGTAGAAACTTTTAGTTACTACTCATTGAATCAAAATATGATCTATGAGCATGACCATAAAATTATGACGAGAATTTTTTTATTGGCTGTAAATTTCTAACAACAAAAAACTTTAAGCCGGAGTTTTTTAGTACTAGATACTAATTTTTTTAGTAAGAAATTTTTTATTTTTAGTATAAAAATGTATTACGTCTTTTTTCCCCCTAACAAACAGAAGGGAAAATAGAAAATATCAAAATTCTATAGATACATACCAACCAGCTAAGTCATCATCGGACATAGACCAACTATTCGACTATTTCGTGTCTCCTCTCTGTCTCACTCATCAAATAATGCCACAAAACAACAGTTTATTTCATTTGTCACTCGCAGAAAATATCTCCATTATTTTAGGGTGATACGATTAATTTAATTAGTAAGACTGGAAAGAGAAACAAATTGAGACAAATGATCACATTTTGTTTAGGACCTACCCGCAGAACCATTCCCTAGCTACCCCAGGACCTCCAATATCATTAAGAACATGAACATATTATAGAAAGAAACAATCTGTAAACAAATTTTATAATAAAATACCAATCAACCAAAAAAAAAAAAAAAGAAAAAAGAAAAAGATCTATATATATAGTCATGCCTAAACCTATTTTATCCTTTTTGTAAAAGTCTTTCTCTATGTATATATAGGGTAACTCGATTCGATCGTGAGAAAATTTCCAATCTGATCACTTTGATTTTCTGTTCTCATACTGCTTGCCAAGTTTTTCGCATTAACAAGATGATCTCCTTGAATTTTCTCATAATCCTGCGACTTGAATAATGTTAATCGTACCTTTTATTTCATCTTATTTTATTTTTATTTTAATTATACTTTTCTAATTTTGCTAATGTG
This sequence comes from Trema orientale, assembly GCA_002914845.1. Classification (NCBI taxonomy): domain Eukaryota; kingdom Viridiplantae; phylum Streptophyta; class Magnoliopsida; order Rosales; family Cannabaceae; genus Trema; species Trema orientale. The sequence goes on along the minus strand of JXTC01000023.1, from coordinate 1,356,463 downwards.
AAACATGGTAAATATATTTAAATATATTATAGTAAGTTTTAATTTACTAAATAATGACGACAAAATTCACAAATTATCTCGCTCATGAAGGAAAGAAAAACAAATCAAAAAATCATCACAACAGATAATATTAAAAAAGATTAGATATGTTAGGTCCAAATGTTTAGCATTCTAATTGGCAAAGTTATGAGAACTCAAGTTGATACAACAAGTCTGAAGTTATTACAATAAGTGATATTTTACAACAATAAAACTTGTGATATTGCTTTTTATGGAAACTTTCTAGAACGTGTCTAAACGAGCTTTATTTCCATATATGATGACTCTGATAATTATAATGGTAGAATATATAAGAGAAAACATGTTTTGTTGTTCAATATGAATAGAATATTTATTCTATCAACTTTCTATTAATTTCTTTTATATTTACTATATATATCATTAATTATTTTCTCATTATTTTATTGTTGATTGATATTTGATTGTCTCTTATTGAATTAATGAATTTGTATAGGTTTCTAAAGTGAATTCATAAGGATTTTTCGTCCTTAATTAGTACTGAATATTTGCTCATCAATTAATTAATTTTCTATTAATTAATTGGTATGATTTGCCGAGTTGTTGTCTGTTGCAACAACTTCGTATATTTATAGAATGATTGGATAATTTTCTTAAATCTTGTAATTGGCATATGATTGATATTGATTGGGATTTACTTTCCTAGATTAATTATCAATCTTTGCAGGTTAATTAAAGATTTCCAGCTGGCAAATCATGTCTAAAATGTGTTTGATAAATCTATGAAAATAGATTCATAGAGTTATTTGTGTTCTTTTACCTATAAATTTTGTGTATTTTTGAGTATTTTTAGTTTAATTTAGATTATTTTATAGTTAATTTGATTTTAGATTTAGTTTTATTTCATTAATTTTAACTTATTTTAGTTATTTAAATAATAATTATTCAGATTTATATATTTAATTTAGGAATTTAGATTTATTTCTACATTATTATCTTTTCTTTTATTAGGTTTTTAATTAAATTTATTGATTTTACTTAGATAAAGAAAAAAACTGGAAAATGGAGCTCCAAACGTGCGCGTGAGTGTGTGTTGTTCTAGCCATCAGATCGCGATCAAAGGCCACCAGGAGAGTGCGTGTCTTACATGCACAGGTTCAGGTGAGTGGAAGCAGGGAACAGTCGTGGGGCCTGCGACGTCAGCGCTACTGCATAAGTCTTAGGCGTGCTAAATCCAGTGCTTTGCGAATCATGTACACTCAGATTTTAGCCCATTCATAAGCTGTCATGCAATCCTAGTTGACTTTAGTTTCCTAACAACGAATCATGCGCGATATTTGTGCCGATTTCACCACTTTCATCCGCACTGGATTATGTCCCACAGCACAAAACCGTGAGGAAGAGAGAAAAAAGAAGAAAGAAGGAATGTAGGAGATTGACACGTCATTTAACCAATTAGATTGCACTTTTGGAAATGTGAAGACTTGTGCAATACTCCAATCTCAGCTATAAATAGTCCGAATATGAGGAGAAAAATAGACACTAATTTCTAAGAGATAAAATTCCACTTTTTCTAGAAAGAGAGTGTGAGATAAGTGCGAGGTTAGGCTAGTTTTTATAGAGGGTATAGAGGTGATTTTAGTTGTATAGTTTTTTTGTTTTCTGGCTTTGATTCCTGAGAGTGCTTCAATGCTTAAATATTTGGTTGGTGAAATTCTTCAGTATTTTTAGTTTCTATATATTATTTTCTTGTTTTTCATATAAATTCAGTCATACTTTTTTTATGTGATAATTTAAACTAGATTATAATAATATTTATTTTATTAGTTAATATTTTACTGCAGTATTGTCCCTGTAATATATTGTCGATTTTAGATAACTAGTAAGATAAATTATTTTTATTTTAATTGGAAGAATTTTTTATATTAAATACTTTATATTAATATTTGTTCTTCAATTCTGTATTTTCTAATTATGTGTTTAGGATGTGAAACATATAATTGAGTAATAAATAGGAATCAAAGTTGGTAACAGTTAAATGAACAATTAAGTAAATTTTGAAGTCTTGATTTTCTTATATTGGTATTTCTATTTATATTTTTGTAATTATTTTAATTTATTGCTTAGTTAATTTTTATTTTTAATTTTTATTTTTTTTATTACTTTTTTATTGTTGATTTACTTCTCTGTGGGATCGACACTTTAATCTATATTGCAATAGCTGCTAGGATATTTTGAGCGTAGATACCGTTCAAGAAGAAATGATGAATCAGGACATTTTTCTAGTAATTATTCAAAAAGTTGTCTGGTAGATTACAATATTTGTGGAAAGATTTTGATTTTGTTATTATTTCTTTTTTATTTGATTTTAGCTATTTCACATTGCTATGGATGACTAAAAGGGCTAGAATTCACCTATAAAAGCTCTGCTGCTCTAAGGATATTTGTATGCACTTCACTGAGAAAAACATTCTTAGAGAAAGCTTTTATTTTGTAAGGTATAGAGTATTTATTATTGTCATTGTGAGACTTAGAGAGCTTTAGAGATTTTTAGGTTCTTTGTTGAGTACATATTGTCCTTCAGGAGGAAGAACACTACGACTTCGGGAGGAGACAGATCCAGACCAGTGAAAGGAGTTTACATATGAAGGATCAACAAGACGAGAAGAGCTAGCTAAACAAGATTAGTGGAGTCGTTACAACACATTGTAGCAATTAAAAAGAAGGAGTCTTTTGTTGCATTAGTCAATTGGTATTTTTAATCTTTATATTTTACTAATTCGTTTAATCTCTGGGCGTGACCCTGTGGAGTAGGAGAGGTCTGAACTATGTTAAAAATGTCTTGTGTTCATTCTTTATTTTATTGTTATTGTTACAACATAAGTACACATTGTTGTAATAACTTTTCATGCACATGTTACAGCATAATTAATTAAAAATTAATCAATTAATTAATTATTTGGTGATACACTTTTAAAAAAAGATCTTTTAATTGGTAAAAGAGCAGAGTTACTTAATTTTTAGTGAGATTTTGGGATTTTCTAATCTATTTATTTTAGAATGTCTATCCTCAGTGAAGGCACCAAAAAAAAAAAGAGAGAAAAATAATAATAAATAAATAAAAGCTAAGCTTGTTAAGTCGGTAAGTTTTTTTTTATATAATAATCTTGCCTTATCTTTTTTAAGGCTGTTTCTCAACCGCTTAGTCCATCTCCCTCATAATCACCCTTTGTCTCTCACTATAAGAGAATACAATATTTATGCAGATCAGGCATTGAGTTAATTACTAGTAGATTATATGCTATGACATTTCAGTCTACCTTATTAGACAGAATTAAACAAGGCCAGAAAGAAGATCCTGAATTGATTGGATATAAAGAATTAGTGGAGTCAGGGAAAAAGTCAGATTTCAGTATTTCTATATAAAAGAAATTATGCAATCATGTTATTATTGGCTCTTTAATTATATGAGGAATTGTGTGTCATTTGGAAATTCGAGATATCACAGTTATATCTTTATTTATATAGATAATTTTTCTAGGTTTACCTTGGTTGTATTTTTGAGAGAAAAATCTGATACTTTTGATGATTTTAAGAGTCTATGTTTGAAATTGAAAAATGAGAAAAATTGCAACCTTTGCAAGATTGTGAGAATAAAAAATGATCATGGAAAGGAATTTGAGAATTCTATTTTTACTAAGTTTTGTGATGATCATGTATTGCTCATGGATTTTCTGCTCTTAAAACACCTCAATAAAATAGTGTTATGGAAAAAAAAAAATCGTACATTGTAGAAAATGGCCTATATGATGTTGAATAGTAAGAGACTACTAAATAAGTTGGTGGCCAAAGCAATAAACACGATATGTCATACCATAAATCGTATTTATTTGAGACTATGTACTAAAATCACATCATATGAGATTTGAAAAAGTAAGAAACCCAATGTAAGTTACTTTCATGTCTTTGGAAGCATATATTACATTTCGAATGATCATGAACATTTGGGTAAATTCGATGTCAAAAGTTATATTTGGTGTCTTTTTTTTTTTTTTTTTTTTGCTTACTCCAATAATAGTAGGGTATATCATGTGTAGCCAAACTATTATAGAGTCTGCTAATGTGGTTGTTCATGAATGTAGCGATTTTTCAGAATTTTCAAAGGAAGAAGTCATAAATAGTTTTACTGACGAAACTGTTGATTTAACGGAAGCTGTTGTTGCAATAACGGAATTTGCTAAGAAAACTGATATTATAACAATAGAACCACCGACAGTATCTTCTAATCTAGAAATTTTTGAATTATCCATAAAGGATGATGAGTCTCTTGAGAATATTTTCAGCAAATAACTATCCTCCAGAGTGAAGAAAAATCACCCAACATATCTCATTCTTGGTAAGCTTGATGATACTATAATCATAAGGAAAAGGTACATAAATCTTGCCCAATATGTTTGTTTTGTTTCTGTGATTGAGCCTAAAATGTCAAATAGGCTTTACTTGATGAATTTTGGATAAAAACTATGCAAGAAGAGTTAGAATAATATTCTCGTAATGATGTTTAGACTTTTATTTCTAGATCTAGTCTTACAAATGTTATTGATACCAAATAGACTTTGAAAAATAAATCTGACGAATTTTGTAATGTTGTGAGGAATAAACCAAGGTTAGTTGCCCAAGGATATATACAAATTGAGGGTATTGACTTTGACAAAATATTTATACCAGTGGCTAGATTATAGTCTATTGGATTACTTTTTGTAATGGCTTATGTCATAGGTTTCAAATTGTACCAAATGGATGGCTAAAGTACTTTTCTAAATGATATTTTGAATGAAGAAGCCTATGTTGAATAGCCTAAAGGATTTAAAGACCCATACTGGCCTAATCATGTTTTCAAATTAAAAAAGGCATTGTATAGGATAATACAAATGCCTAGGGTATAATTTTCTTGAGAGAAAGGGGTTACAAGAGAGGGGAAGTGGATAAAATACTTTTTATCAAATACTTTGATTCAGGTATTATTATTGCTCAAGTATATGTAGATGATATAGTGTTTAGCTTTACATTTAACTCTAAAGTTTAGGAGTTCGTCAATCAAATAAACCAAGAATTTAAGATGAGCAGGGTTGGATAGCTCATATATCTTCTAGGTTTGCTGGTCAAAGAACTTGAGAATGGCATTTCCATTTCTCAAGCCAATATGCCAAGAATCTTATGTCTAAGTTTGGACTTGAAAAAATCAAATATTTCTGTACCTCATGAGCACAACATTGAAGTTGACAAAAGATGAAGGTAGGGTAAGTATTGATCCAACATTATACAAGAGGATAATGGGTAGTCTTCTTTACTTTACTGTTAGCCATCCTGACATATGTTATAGTATTAGTGTGTCTGCAAGATACTAGAATAATCATAAGGAATCTCATATTACTGCTGTTAAGAGAATTGTTCACTATGTGAGTGGCACTCTTAATTATGGTATTTGGTATTCTAGGGATACTAATGTAAATCTTGCAGAATATACTGATGCGGACTGGGCAGGCAATGCATATGACAAGAAGAGTACTAATGATGGTTGTTTCATCCTTGGAAATAACTTGGTTTCTTGGCACAGCAAGAAACAAAATTTGATTTCTCTGTCTACTACTGAGGCAGAATATATTGCTGTTGGAAGTTAATGTACACAACTTTTCTGGATGAAATAGATGCTTGTTAACTATGGCTTTAATATTGATATTATGACTGTGTTTTGTGATAATATAAGTACTATAAATATCTCAAAAATCCCAATGCAACATTCTAATATAAAGCATATAGACAGCTGTCATCATTTTATAAAGGAATTGGTTGAAAATAAAATAATCATTTTGGAACATATTGAAATTAAAAAGCAAATTGTAGACAATTTCACCAAAGCTCTTGATTCTATTGAATTTGATTCCTTGAGACAAGCCTTAGGAATCTGTTTTGTTTAAGTTCTTTTACTGTGTGTTTTTCTGTTTTAGGCAAAAATATTTTTTCTAAACAAAAAGGTGTTTATAGAGATAAAAAGATTATAAGGAATTTAGATAATGTCTTTTTAATTTTTGTTATAAATTAGACTATTTAATTATTTTGAATTGTTGATCTTTTGACATTGAAATCTCCAAGTTTTTAAATCTTAGATGAATTTACTCGATTGATTTTTAGTTAACTAACTTTGTTCTAATGATCTTTTGAAACCTAGCTGTGGAACAGGTCCAATGTATAGAAGGAGTTAGTTACTCTGAAGTATGAAAGTTGTCATTGGGTAATTTAGTCCTTTGTATCACTAATATAGAGAGAATAATCTACCATGCGAAAAGGGCTATCTCAGATATAGTGTGAAAGCTACTATTATGGGTACTTAAAATAAAAGCAGTAAATAAAAAATAAAAAATGAAAATAAAAGAAAAAAACTATCTATTGTGTGTAAAATATCGAGGAATTTTGAGAAAATTAAAAAGGGTAAGTCCGTTAGTTTTTTACCCGGTTTATTCATCTTGATTTCATAAATAAAGAGATTTATTTGTCAAAATTTTAACAATTTATTATAATTTAAAATCTTTTTTATTTTAGGAATAAAATTGATACAATCTTTTTCCTTATCTTCTTATTATTTTAATAATGTCTTGAGTTCATGGAAATATATTGGCTGAAGTTGTGCATTTTTTTCTGTGTGGCATTTTTTTTTTGTTAATATTTATTTTAAAAAAGGAGCATGTTTTTAAGGAAAGTTTGCAGTCTGATTTTTCTCTTATTGCAACATATCAATAACTTTCCTATTTTATTTTAATCAATCAGATTCCTGATTTTGTGTTTGGGAAATCAGATTTGAATTTTGAATTTCTTTATTGGTGGCAGATTATTGGGTCTTTAAATGAGGATTAAATAGGAAGGGTTTTTCATTAACTTAGTTGTTGCACTCATTCTCACGACCTCTCTCTCATTCTGCCCTTACTCTTCTTCTTTCTTATTTTTTCTTTCGTTGCTTTGAGTTGCTGATTTTTAGATCATAATGGTGAAGATTAGTGGTGGTATTGTTTCAAAGAAGACACAAAGTGTCTCACCTACTCTCAAGCCAACTCCCATAAAGAAGAAGAAACCAAACCCACTTAGTTCATCCTCTGCCCTGAACAAAAAACTTAAACCTGAGGTCTCTACGCCGACCACTTTGCCACCTAAGGTAGTGGCACCTATTGCTCCACCTCCAGCCAAACCCGTACCCAAGTCCATTGAAGAAGTTACATAATCAGCTGAGGATTCCTCCCAAGCCAAGACTGGGAATGATGATGGTTATAAAGAAGAAGCCACTACTGAAGCCAAAGACATTGCCAAAGAAGCCAGAGATGATGAAGCTGACGATGAGGATGATCAATCTGAGTCTGATGGTGCACTTCTAACACCTGTTGCAATTAAATCAATAAAAGCCCCAAAATGTGTTGTGGTTACCAAATCAATTGCTTCTCAGTTTATTGAAATCAGTGCAAAAAGCAAGAAATCTATAGGAAAGAAACCTGTTGCTACAAAGGATGCTTTCTCTGAATCATCAAAATCCGATGATGTTGCAACAAATGTGGAAACCACTTCCTCAGTCAAGTCCAAGAAGCTCGTTGCAAAGAAAGTTGTAGCTTCAAAATCTTCCAAGGCTTCTAAAGTTATTGCAACAACTTTTGAAAAAGTTACAACAACTGTTGTCGATGTTTCATCTGCCTGTTCCCATTGCAACAACTCCATCAAAAGCTATAATAATTTCGATGAAAACTGAAGAAAATCCATCCATAGAGACTGGTCCTTCCAAAGCCCCATTTGACATTCTAGAAGAGTGAGAGAGTCCAAAAGATATATTCTGAGGATAGTCCAAGAATTCTATTGTAATATGCATGATGATATGGCTGATCCCGTGAGTCCTTTCTATCAGAAAGTCCACGTTAGAGGGCATGTTTATGAGTTTTCTTTAATATTGCTAATTTTTTGGATATCCCTATAGTCAAAGTTGATAAGCATGAGAAAGACTATGCAATTGACAATGTGGTGTCTGAATTACTTGGTGATATAATTATTTGGTCTAATGATTCTCGTGCTCTGAAATCTTGTGAGCTGACCTACAAGTATTCTGGACTGCACAAGGTTGCTCAACACAACTGGTTGCCAATAGCTCATTATCCCACTATTGCAAAACTTTTGCATGTTTTTTGTTTGATATTGGCATAGGTTTTCAAGTGAATCTTCCTCGTATTATTTTTCATATCATTTATAACCTTCGTGGAGGGAAAAAAAAAAAGAACCAGAAGCTACCATTCCCAAATTTGATTTATAGGATTCTTGAACATCAGCATCCTCTGAAGCTTCCCAATAATTTTCTCTTTCTATTCTTGCCTACTGTTTCTTATAAGTTGAAGGGCAAAGAAGTTGCGAAACCACCTATTGCAAGAAGTGCCAAGTCTAAAAAGAAGACAGTTGCTGCCAAGAATCGACGGATTTAGAGAATCTGAAAGCTTATCAAATCAAGCAGACTGAGCGACTAGAAGCTATTGAAAAAGTTCAAAAAGAGATTCTTGACAGGTTGATAATAGCCCTTACTACTCTATCAGCTACTGCTACTCATCCATCTGGCCCCTGACCTGATGTACCAGGATCTTTACCTGTTGCAACAAGTCCAGAGAAGCAAACCAAGAAACACTACAAGAAGATGCAGTCTTGATTTTTCTGATTATCTTGCAGGAATTTGCTGTGTGGAGTTTTGTTTCTTTTGTTTGGAGATACTTGTTTTAATTTGTTTTTATTTTAAGACTTAATGCTCGTTAGTTTGGTTAATTGGTACTTTGGTCCTCTTTTGAAAGAAAGAGGGAAATCATGATAATTTTCTAGTTTGTTTGGAGATCATGAGATCTTATTTTTTTTAGAGATCATGAGATATTTTGGATTGTTATTTTCAGGGAGAGTCTTTATGTTTTATATCACATTCTTATGTATTGTAAAATTCAAGGGGAGCTATTTGTGTTTGTGATGAGGAAGTTAATCATCTGTTTTGCATGTTTTTATACTTGAGTTCATTGTATTCTCTCTCATGTTGATTTTGCCAAAAAGATGCCAAATGAAGAGATTGTTAGGTCCAAAGGTTTGTCATTCTAAATAGCAAAGTTTATAAATATGAAGGAGATAATGTTACAACAAATCTGAAGTTGTTATAACCAGTAATATTTTACAACAACTAAACCTGCGATTTACTTCTTGTGGAAACTTTTTAGAATATGTCTAAACGAGTATTGTTTCCGTATCTGATGATTCTGATGATTATAATGGTAGAATATATAAGAAAAAACGTGTTTTGCTGTTCAATAAATAGGATATTTATCCTATCAATTTTCTATCAGTTTCATTTATATTTACCATATATATAATTGATTATTTTCTAATTTCTTTGTCATTGATTGATATCTGATTGTCTCTTATTGAATCAATGAATTTGGACAAGAATCTGAAGTGAATTCATAAGGATTTTTCGTCCTTAATTGGTGGTGGATATTTGCTCATCAATTAATTAATTTTCCATTAGTTAATTGATATGATTTGCTGAGTTATTGTCTATTACAATAACTTCGGATATTTATGGAATGATTGGATAATTTCCTTAAATCTTGGCATATGATTGAGATTAATTGAGATTTTCTTTCCAAGATTAATTATCAATCTTTACAGATTAATTGAAGATTTTCTGCTGGCCAAATTGTATCCAAAATGTGTCCAAGAAGCAATCATGAATTTGGACATTTTTCTAGTAATTATTCAGAAAGTTATTGACATATTACAATATTTATGGAAAATTCTTTCTTTATTTGATTTCAGCCATTTCACACTGTTTTGGATGACCAAAGTGGCTTAAATTCACCTATAAAAGTTCTGCTGCTCCAAGGAATTTTGTATGTGCTTCATTAAGAAAAATATTCTTAGAGAGACTTTTGTTTTGTAAAGTATAGAGTATGTTCTATTGCCATTGTGAGACTTAGAGAGCTTTAGAGTTTTCTAGGTTCTTTACTGAGTGCATCTTGTTCTTCAGAAAAGACTGATCCGGACTAGTGAATGATCAAAAAGACGAGAGAAACTCGCTAAACAAGATTGATGGAATCATTACAACACATTGCGACAATTGAAAAGTATGAGTCTTTTATTGCATTAGTCAATTGGTGTTTGTACTCTTTATATTTTACTAATTTGTTTAATCTCTAGGCATGGTCTCATACAGTATGAGGTGTCTGTACTATGTTAAAAACGTCTTTGTATTAATTTTTTATTTTCTTGTTATTGTTGCAATATAAACACTCGTTATTGTGACATCTTTTCATATACGTGTTGCAACATAATTAATTAATTATCTGGTAATACACTTAAAAATAGATCTTTCAAGATAAGTAGGGATCACTAACATTATTACTATTGTTTTAACTTAACTTTGCGGATTTAGTGGAGATTAATTATGGATTTCCATTGTGTGATCAGTAGAATATCGACAAAAGCTAAAGGACGTGCCGTTCAACTATTCGATAGGCTTCTCCAAGTGGAATATAATATTTTGGTCTTCCGTTGATCAGAATAATGTTCATACAATTACGAAGTAGTAAAGCTACCACAATCACTCTTAGGATTAGATTGTGACTTGTAGAATGATATTATGTCACTGTCGACATGAATGCTTTTCGCTCTAGCTAGTAGAATTTCAGACTTTTTACCTCCATTATCAACAATTTGTCAATTACACACTATTAAATTAATACAAGAATCATCAATATTGACTTCAGTGGCAGATTGATTTAAATTAAATTCCATACTGCATGCTATTCTAAAAGGAAACCTCGAGCCTAGCCTAGACTTATATCAGTGTGCTATCTTAGTCGTAATTGGAAGTATAAGGAAAAGGGAACCAACATTCGAATATTGGCCTTCTTTTTCTTTTTGGGTGCGATGAGAAAACGCTTAACTCCTTATGACTTTATACTACTTTATGCATTGTGTTCAACTAGTCCTTTTTTTCAGTTCAACTTGGAGTCTATTTTGACGATAGTACGCCACTTTTTTCTATTTTGACGATATTTTACAAAAAAAAAATATAATGATAAAATTTATCGGTATATGCATATTAGATAATAATTTCAGATCTATACATTCGGTGTAAAAACTGATATAAACAATCATTTGGTATATAAAAAAATAATAATAATTTTTTTTTATATAAAATTTTGTGGAAAAAAGTTTAGTTGTTATAAATACTCTTTTTTTTATTAAAAAAAAAATAAAGTTTGTTATAAGTACTCTTATTAGTATGTAGTGCAAGAGAACATGTTCACGGCCGGATTCAATTATGGAAAATCATAAGCTTAGATTATTAGAGAAACCAAATAACAAAAACTTAATTAATTCGTCTAAATTGTGTTGGGTAGGCTCGCGAGTTTTTATTTTTATTTAATTATTATTCTTATGTTTATTCTGATTTTCTCTTGTTAATTAAAAATTAAAAAATAGGCTTTTGAGTCTTATTAATTTGATTATAAAACTTTGATCATTTTTCTTTTTGCTAATCTAAGCGTTAATATGAATATTATGCTAAAATAAATTTTAACAAATATACACTAAATATGAACTAACCATTAATACAAAAAAACTTAACTTTAGTTACAAGAAAATTTATGACTCAAATTAAAAATTCATGACTAAAAGAATGTCAGTATCGTTATGCTGTAACGAAAAGTCCTTTCACAAAAAATGCAATTTGTTATGACTAAATGTTTTTTTAGTTACAACCAATTTCAAATATGTAAAAAGTTATAATTAAAAGAATATTAGTGAGAACCCTTGACTAAATGTTATCTTTTTAGTTGTGACTAAATGTGACTTTTAGTCCCAAAAAAAAAAATTATTGTGACTAAAAAGTTGTCAAGAAATGGTTTTTTTTTTTTTTTTGTTTTTTTTTTTTTGTAGTGAATGTTGGAATTTTTCTATTTTACTTTTTATTACATTAAATATTGATACACTTTTCCTTTTAAATATATAAGAAACTTGGGTTAGGTTACGTGGTTTAAGAATTTCTCAATCCATAGACTTAGTTTCAAGTAATTATAACCCAAGAATATATGTTCTTTAGTAGGGTTTGATTGTGGCATATTAATGTGCACTATCTGTTGTACACGAATTTTCCAGTTGCTCAAAGAAGAGACAACTCGCTAAAAGCTGGTCAAAATCAATTAGACCCTATCTGCTCAAAGAGCGAGCATATCTACATATCAAGATTTCGTTAGTTTACACTGCTCGTGTTCTGAGATATCCGCAGACCATTTTGGGAAATCGGGATCAGATATCCGTAAATTAAAATATTTCTTAATTTTGTGATATTTATTCTAATTAATGTCAAATATTTACTTATCTTACCTATTAAGATCCCCTCTGTCTATAAATAAAGAGAAGTAGGTTAGAATAAGGGATTAGACCTTCTTGTAATCAGAATAGTGAATAATATTGACTATAATTAACGTATACTCTTTGTTTGAAAGGTTAAACCACTCTAAAATTCTTGTGTTATTCTTTAATTTTCATATTTATTTAATAGCTCATTGTTACACTAATTTTCGATCTCAACACTATTCCTAATCATGGAAGTGCACAATTACATTTTCTTTTTTTTTTGTTTTTTCATATCGCGTTTTGAAATAGATCGAGTCCAAATTTTTGTTTGTAGCCTGGGTAGATATCTTGGAAATCAGATTGCTATATTTCAGGTAAAATATTTTAGGACTTAATATGCTCTATCTCAAAAAGTTAACAAAGTTGGAGGAGTAACCAAACCCTTATAAATGCTTATATTTTTTTTTATCTTTAATTAATCAACATGGATTTTATTGTATATCCAACATAATTGTGACAGGAATAATATTAGAGTTGTGCTACCAATAGTTGCATCTAATGAGTTTGTTGCATCTTAATCAGAGTGAGTATTTATGGATCCTACAAAAATAGTCGATCTAGATACGTCCTAATATTAGAGTTGTGCTACAAATAATTGCGTCTGATGAGATTATTGGATGTTAATCGGAATGAGTCTTTATGGATCCTACAAAAATAGTCGGTCTATCAACCATGTTGGTGTGAAAATCATGTGTCACATAGTTTCTGAAAATCATGTCGGTCAGAAACGATCTCCATAGCTTTATTTATTTAATATATGTAGGGTCTGAAGTAGATAGGACTTTTCATATAAAAGATTCTATATATGCCATTCATCAGAAACAGATTAAAACAGTGGGACCTGACCTCCCAAACTTTTCCAGACATTAGCAGTCAACGTTTCAATGTTATCATGAACAAATTAAAGCTTTCACAACGCTTGATATTATGAATGAAAATGATAGAACCTTGGACAATTTCTTTTCTTTGATGAAACCAGTGGAATTGTTACAACAAATTCATAAATTTTCTATAATTTCAACGATATAACAAAAATATTTTGTTTTTAGGTTGAATAATACCTGACAAAGAGAAGAAACATCAAGAAGAATCTAAAACTTTTTAAATAGGTTAATTACACCAAAAAGAACACCTCTACCCGCACTAAGTAACTCAAAGTCAGAAAATTTGTTAAAATAGGAAGAAATTGACGGATGTTCAAAATAAAAAGATAATCTACTAAACACCGGTAAAAAACAACTATATATCACGTCGTGCCTTGTTAAACGATACATCATACATAACAAATTCTTGCTGCATCTTCAGGTAACTATTTTGAAGCTCGTGAAAACATGAAACTCAGATATGTGGTCCTTTACTAGTAATCAAGTTTTTCTTTTCCGCAATGGGTTGAGTGGATGAAAAGCCGAGCCATACTGATGATCACTAACTACAAGATCCGAAGAATTGCTTACCTTTCTTTTCTTTTTTCCTTGTAGATTATTTTCTGTTTTAATTAGTAAAATTAAAGCTATATGTACATATATCATCAAATATAAAACTTGATAAGCTACATAATTTAACTGATGTACTTTTATCCATTAATTTGTCAATATTTTGTTTTTTTTTTCTTTAGTTTGCGATCATACATTAAACTGACACCTCATGATATATGCATGTCATTATTATAGTGACATACTAAAACAAGAATAATTATAGTAGTTACACCCATCTGGCCAAAAAATGACAAAAAAAATTAATAAATTCTTTACCGCTAATTAGTTATTTTATTCTTTTATTAGTTTAAACCATTCATAAATAAACAAAATTAATCGAAAAAGTAGAATTTTAATCAAATTAAGTTGACTAGTTAATTAGAGGTTTTCGTAATTTTTTTCTTGAATTTAGGAGTGTTGACGTAAAGTATTTTAGCTGTAGATCAATGTTACTGTGATTCTAGCAAAAATCAGGAGGTGTCATATTATATACATATATTTATATATATCGTGTGAATAATATCATTATGGTGATGAGATATTGAATATTACAAGGAACTAGAAGCATTTCAACGCGTTGCAAATTATAAGTTGGCATCCAATTTGTCCCCCTTACTATTTCCATTCAACAAACAAAACATGTAGAGACCAACTCTACAGTTACTTATGTAATTTTACACATAGTACTCTTCTTCTTTTTTTTTTTTTTTTTTATTATAAAGGGATAAAAAATTGCACAACATTTTTGCAAGCAAAAGGAAAAAAAAAAAAAAAAAAGGAAAGAAAAAAAAAAGCCTCCTTATTATCAATATTATATAAAAACATTTCATTTGCATTCTTCTATCAAATCTCACCAGATTCACACATAAAATCTAAACTATTGTTTAAATTACTGAAGAAGAAAATCTTTTACTTTTTAAAATAAGATAATATAAATCAAAAAAATAATTTTTATGTATTTGAAGCTGACATAAATATTAAATTCCTCAAACATTACTGACTATTTATTAGTTTAAATAGCTGCCTTCTAATTAAAGATGTCTTCTTCAATAGTTTTAAATTTAATATTGATTTGTTGAGATTTGATAGAAAATATAAATAAAGTTTTATCTGATATTAATAAAAAGAAAAGTGTACTTTTTTCTTATATTGCCAAAAAAAAAAAAAAGTTATAATGTTTTGTTTTTTTCCAATTGTCCGGTATATAAATTGTGTAAGGAATACTAGGCGCAAGTTTTACAAGAGGACGGTTGATCATGAGCCACGTCAAGCGGTAGAAATTAAGAAACTACTATTTCTATCAAGTTATTGATAAAACACACAGGTATATATATGCACCCAATTTCGCTATTAAATAGATGTAATTGATGAGATTCATGTGATGATCATTTAGTACTAGTGAATTGGGAGTCAAATACTATTACGGCACATGGGCATTCCTCTTTGATCATGGTCTGGGACGAAGTAGTGAAGATGGCGTTACGAAATCACAAAAAGTGTAGGAACTCTTGATTTGTCGGTTCTGAATACGTCTCAGAAACTGTCCTTCCTAAAACTCAAAAGAGGAAAAAAGATTCTAGCTCCTTATAATATGCGGCTCAGAGTTCAAATGAAAACTTTTAAATGGTTTTGGACTTTCTTTTTTGCTTTGTTTCTTTCTTCTTTCTCTCTTTCCCTTCCCTTTTTTTTTTCCCCTCCTTTTTTCTGTTTCTTCTATCTGGACTTTTTATTCAAATACCAAAAAAAAATAGTACAAGTGAATTTATAGTATGTCCTACTCAAACTTTTTTCAACTATTATTTGTTCTACCACTAGCAGTTAAATTACCTAAACTTGCTTATTTTTTCTTTTAAAAAAAAAAAAAAACTAATATTGTCGTTTGATGAACAAAAAGAATCAAAAAACAACGTGTGCTAATTGATTAAATAGTTAAACGTGTCTTAAAGTTAAACAGTATACTATCAAATCCTGGAGAACTTTCATTTTGTCTCTACTCCTAATTCAAATAATTTTTTTTTTTTTTATAAATAGTCTTTTTTAGTAATTTTTTATACTAAATAATGCCACAACTGACAAATAAATTAAGTAGAGAAAACTAGGCGACACGACTTTAATGTAAACATATGATAACATAAAGCATGAACTATATAAGACTGAAGAACATGCAAGTCCAAGTACACACCCAATCAAGCTTACTTACATTAAGGAAATAGAAAGGGTTACTCCACATATACGTCCATATATGCTACGATCATATATAGTACATAAGTAGCCTGGACTATTGGAGTTATACATATATATATATAATATAGCACACCACGAGCGTTAATATCACCGACACCAACAGATGGAGGAACATAGCTAGGCTGAGATATATATATATACTATGGATGATAGATTCCCTTATTAATCTCAACCTATGTATAAGTCATATTCACACACACACACACACACACATGTGTATGTATATGCACGGTAGAGCCCATTTAGTCACTCGTGTCATCAATTGGCGGTTTGTGGAGGCGGCTTGTGTGGCGGCTTATGGCCAGCGCTGGGTTTGTGCTCCGGCCCCGGCTTTGCCGTCCTGCCCTTTGGATCAAGTCTGTCTTCTTCAGGAAAGGGCTTCTTATTCTCCTTTTGAGGCCCCTCATGATGTGGTGGTGGTTTGGGGTGTGGGGTTGGTTTTGGCTTCGTATAGCTATAAGTGTGTGCTTTGCCACCATCCAACGACGTCGTCGTTTCCGGTTCTGGCTTCTCTTCGGTCGTCGTTTGAGCCGAACTAGGAGGAGGCTTTCGTCCTTTTGCAGGCCTTCTTTGGGCAAGAGCGCAAGTAGAACTGGTGGTGAGAACCACCACTACTAGGAACAAAACAAAAAAGAGTTTAGGAGACATTCTGATCATTTTTAAGGATAGCCGATTGGAAACAGGTGGTGCAATAAACTAGAGCAAGCCCAGTGAGCTTTTATAGTAGGCACACTCCAATAAGTTCCTGACACGTGTCTCTACATAATTTGCTGCTAATTATTTGTTGCTTGTACGTAGTTGAGCACACTAGTTTCACACAGATCGTTCTCGATTTTATTTTATTATATACTTTTTTCCATAGGATTGTGGATTATGGGGTCCATTTTTGAAACGAGTCCGCTGCAAAATTGGACTATATATTGGCAAAAGTTGCGCCGCGGGGGCATAAGATTGGACGAGAAATTATATTCGAACTTTATACCATCTTCTTCATCAATAGATTATCGCTCCCAGTAAAACTAGCGACTGTTATAACCGGTTTTCCCTTTGCATGCATGATAACCATAAAATGGGTTTTGTACATGGACAAAATTAATAATTGAGCATGTTAAGAATTAAGGAACGATAATCGACAAAAAAATGAAAAACAAGAACACACAGATTTAAGTGAAAAATCTTAATCGAGAAAAACTACTTACAGAGGAGGAAATTTCACTATGTCAAGAATAAGGTACAAAAGATAAAATTTTACACGGCCAAACCAAAATACATAGAATCTCCAAAACCCTAAAATACATATGTGTACGGAAAAAAAAAAAAAAAAAAAAAAAAAAAAAAAAAAAAAAAAAAAACCGGCCTAATAAAACAAGTCCATATCGCGGGGGCTCCGCGTGAGCTTCGGGATCGGACCTCCCTCCGCTTCCACCACATTTTTCAAAATTTCTCTCAATTATAAAAAAATGCTACATACGTCACACCGCAAAAATTTCGAGCTGGGACAAATAGAATTCGAGTCACGAATTCTAACAGAGCATTCCCATTTCCCCGTAATACGTACGTGATAAATATGTGCGGTCTACTTGAGAGGACATATAAATTAAGTGGGCGCGTCTACAGTAGGGGCGCCCCTACGTAAGGCCCTGTCTATTCACCGTTGGATGGGAATCTGTATATAAATAAATTCTCCAAAGATTCCCGTTATTCCCTACAGATTCCCATCCAACGATAATTAAGGCATGACCCTACGTAGGGACGGCCCTACCGTAGCCATCCCCAAATTAAGTTTGGGACCCTACGTAGGGACGCCCCTACCGTAGCCATCCCCAAATTAAGTTTGGAGAAATTCCAACGTTAATATCTAGTAGCATGTCCTTTCAAAAAAAACAAAAGAAATTATAGTAGCAATGACATAACATGGAGAAAAACGCAAAAAAGAGGGGAAGATATGAACGAGCAGAATTAGTAGGATTAAATTGTGATCTAAATATGTACTTACTGTCGGTAAAGCTGGCCAAACAGCCCAGTCTGGCCCGTTCAAGATAAGTTCGTGCCTAGCCCACCCGGGCCCTCTCAGTGTTGTCGAGCTGGGCCTATCACCTTCGCCCGACCTTTTTTTTTTCCTTTTATTAACGGGCCTGCTAGGCCCGCGTGTGTTTACTGGCACTGCCCAACGACTATATAGCTATTAGTACCTTTTTGTTTTTTTAATTAAAGAAGTAAAATTAAAAAAATCTTAAAATTCTATCCTAAAATTATTTAATTGTTTCACTTATTTTTTTTCATTAACTTAAATGATGTATTAATTTTTAATTTTTATCATAAAAATTATAAAATTATTTGTGATAAACTTTTATCATTTATATATATACATATATATTGTTTTTTTTAATTATTAAATTATTTTAAAATTTTTAATTAAAAAAAGGGCCAATATGGTGTTAGGCACCGTATGATGCCCCAAGGTTCTATTAAGAAAAGGAGGACATTTTCCATCATGAAACTCTTTAAACCCTTAATTAACATATATAATTTTCTAGTATTTAAAATTTTAGAATGTATAATAATTAGAAATATGTATTTGTTAAAAATAATAGGTTAGTTTAGAGTATTAATTTTTTTTTTTTTTTTGAGTTAGAGGTTAGAATATTATTAAAATGTGGTTAGGTTTATATACTAATTAAAAATAATAGGTTAGTTTATATTATTAGAAATGTGGTTATAATAATATTGTTATAATGAAATTATGATGATATTAGTTTATAATGTGATGATTATTTTGAATTTGTAATATGGTGATATTAATTTATTTATAGAAATATTATGAGATTTATTTGAATTGAATAAAGGGTTTTTTGCATGTTTGGTCTCTATGTTATTCGCAAATTGACAAAATGGTCCCTAAGTTAATTTTTTTGGCAATTAAGTTCTTAAGTTTTAAAAATTTTGGCAATTAAGTCTATTTTATTTGTTGATATTAAAATTTTCATGAAATTGAACATATTTAAGTGAAATAAATAAAATACCCAAAATATCCCTAGATGTAATAAAATACCGAAAATGCCTCTATAAGTAATAAAATGCCCAAAATACCCCTATTAGTAATAAAATCGAAAATAGTCCTATAAGTAGTAAAATACCCAAAATGCCCCAATAAGTGATAAAATACCCAAAATACTCCTATAAGTAATAAAATATCGAAACTGCCCTCATAGGTAATAACATTCCCAAAATGCCCATATAAGTAATAAAATGCCCAAAATGCCTCTATAAGTAATAAAATACCCAAAATGTACCTACAAGTAATGAAATACCCAAAATATCCCTATAAGTAATAAAATTCCCAAAATACACCTATAACTACTAAAATGCCTAAAGTACCCTATAAATAATAAAATTTCCAAAATCCCCTACAAGTAATAAAATACTCAAAATGCCCCTATAAGTAATAAAATACCTAAAATACTTGTATAAGTAATAAAATATCTAAAATACCCCTAGGATAAAGGAACACAAAATTACGAACTTAAGTAGTTCCTGGGCAATCATTTCCTATTAGATTGAACTATTGATTCTCTAGCAAGAAAATGGTTGCTGGAAACCAGTTATATTTTTGGTATTTTTGTGCTTCTTCTTAGATGTCTAATTGGGAATATCATGATTGCTAAAGATCATCATAAGTAGCAGGAAATGGAATAACTGATCTTTGGTTATTTCGAAGGTGAGTTATTTTATTGTCTGTTACTCTTGGTGATCTCCAATACATACATGTATTATTTATTCATATAAGAAATTACCTTAGACTCGTTCAAGAGTCTGTGAGATATTATGCATCTCAATATTGAATCCTGAATTATCCCGTTTGGATAGTTTGGGATTACATATTGTGTATTGTCATTCATTTATAAACATTATTCTTTTGTCGAGTCCTGGTAGTATCTCTATGTGTTCTCTGCATGTATACATATATGTATCATACTTAGGAGAACTGTGGAGAAATGCTGTCGGAATTTCGGAATGAACGGAATAATGTTTGAGTGAATGATGAACTACATAACAAAGTAATTTTGAATGGGATAAGGCCTTACCCTTTAAAAATGGAGTGATAAGGTGGACTTAGGACACATTATAATCATACATATAATCTTTGACAATCATTTCTTACTCGTTCTAACATCGAACAGCAAGAGGTGAAAATATGTCAGTTGACAAAAGTTGGAAATATTTGAGGAGACATTTTTCTAAGGAATATTGGAAATGGTATAATGGCATTTTTTGATAAAGCAAAAGATTTTATAAATGACCAAGACAAAGTTCATTGTCCATGTAAAGTTTGTCGAAATATATTGCATAAGACACTTGATATGGTTAAGACTCATATAATAAGCAATGGGTTCGATGTAGAATATACTACTTCGACATTTTATAAAGAAGTGGAGCCAGTCCCTCTGCAAAATGATGTGCATAGAGGTAATGGTGTAGTAGATGAAATAGTAGATGTTTTAAATGATTTCATAGATCCATCTATGCATGATCTTATTTATAACGATGTGGATGTCGAGGAGGATGTTGCAATATTGCCTTCTATATCTCGCACAACAATATGAGGATATGTTTACTGAGGTTGAATGAGAATTGTATCCTGGGTGCACACAGTTCTCTACACTGAATTTTTTGGCAAAGCTTATGCATTTGAAAGTAATACATAAGTGGACTAATAAATCATTTGATAGCTTATTGAAGTTGCTAAAGTAGGAACTTCCAGTAGACAACAAGCTACCAGGGTCAGGTTATGATGCGAAAAAATGGATAACTAAGTTGGGATTAGGGTACGAGTCAATTCATGTTTGCAAATATAATTGTATTGTATTTTGGCAAGAAAATACAGACAAAGAGAATTGTCATGTGTGTAAGGTGAGTCGATGGGTAGATAAAAATACGAAAGATAAGAAGGTGCCTCATAAATTTTTGTTGTATTTTCCATCGACACCACGGTTGAAGCGGTTGTATGCATTGAGGCACACTACAGCAAGTATAAGATGGCATTATTCAGCTCGTTCTAAGAAGGAAGAGGTGTTAAGACATCAAGTTGATGGGAAAGAATGGACAGAGATTGATTTGAGATATCCTGATTTTGCCAAAGAACCAAGGAACATACAATTAAGTTTAGCAGCGGATGGGTTCAATCTATTTGGCAATATGAGTTTGTCTTATAGTGTGTGGCTAGTGGTATTGACGACTTATAACTTCCTACTATGCCTATCCATGAAGGAGTTATATTCATGATATCCTTGTTAATTTCTGGTTCTCAATCTCCAGGAAAAGACATGGATATTTTTCTGAGGCCATTGGTTGATGAGTTGATAGTTATAGGAGATCGAAGTAGAAATGAGAGATGCTGTAAATAATTGCATTTTCAAAATACGCGCTGTACTTTTAAGGACTGCTAATGATTTCCTGGCCTATAGTAGTTTATTTGGGTGGAGAGGTCAAGGTTACAAAGCTTGTCCAACTTGTAACGAAGACACTCATTCAATCAGATTGAAGACTAAAACTTGTTATATAGGTCACAGACGTTTCCTACCGACTAATCATGCAATGCGAAGAAGTAAAGAGTTTGACGGAAAATCGGACAAAAGAAATCTATCTCCCCAGTTTAGTAATGTAGATATTTTAGAGCAGCTAAGAAAGTTGCCACCTACATTGCCAGATTAATATCAAATTATGGAAGGGTAAAGCAAAAATGTGACAACGATGAATCAAACTGGAGAAAAAAAAGTATTTTCTATATGTTAGAATATTGGTGTCTGCATGTACTGTAAAACAGAACTCGATTCGTAGCCCATTCAAGAGATTCTAAATGACTAACTTAAAATAGTAGAATATCTATTCTTGGAACTGATGAGATTATATTCTACGATTGTTTAGAAGAAATTCAAGAGTTCAATTATATAGACACATATTTTGTTATATTATTCAAGTGCAAATAGTTGATATCAAGCCTAGAAAGAAGAAAATAAAATCAGAAAAAAAATATAACAAGTATAGTTATCAATTCTGAGCGGTACAGAGATGAACTATACATACTTGCTTCTCAAGTTAGTAAGTTTTTTATGTTGATAATTTTTTAAATGGCCGAAATTGGAGAATTATAAGAGACTTAAGTTGTCGAGGTGGATGTGATATCTAAGAAAATGATACTGAGCTAGTTATTCTGCAATATCATAACTCCTTAAACTTTATCCTTACAATTCATTCTGGTGAGCTAGAGTCTATCAGTTACAATCGTAGGAGTGAAACTGAACTAGCTCAAAATTTCGATATTATTATCCGTGATGTAGAAGAAGATGATTTTATTAATAATAACGACCTTGATCGGGATGACACAGTTAATGCTTATGTAGAAGAATCAGAAGAAGACTTCAGGGTAGACGATGATGATGAAACTGATCAAGATGAAAATGAAGACTACATTGATAGTGATGATTAATATGCAAATGTTATTTATTATGTATTTCATGACAATATTTCTCATATTGTTAATAAAATTTGTAATTTCATATTGTCAAATCGATATGCATCCTATCATATTTATTATATTCATCGATATTATTTAGTTGTGGCTACTATTGTGCCCACATATTATAGAGGAGATGCGGGTGAAGATCAACCACTAGACCTATTTAGGATTTGTATCCCATGTGAGTTAAGTACAATAAATATTTTTTCTTTATTTAATTAGTAAATAAACATACATTTATCGTTCATTTCATTTGATTGTTCATTAATATTTTTTTTCCTTTCCTCTATAGTGCCATTCGATAAGAGAAAACGTTTAAAGAATAGATATTTGAACTTGTAGCAAAATCTAGACTTGTTACGACCAGCTGAATGACTCCTAATTAGGTTTGATAAGAAGGGGGATACGTGGAGAGCTATTAAAACAAACCAGAAGTATTTTTCTCGTCATATTAAGGTATTAGTCAAGAAGAATACAGAACCTTTCTACAAGAACTGGGTAACAGTTCCTGCTAAATAAAAGGTAAAAACAGAGTCTGACGTCAAGATAGGAATACTTGGTTTATTGCTTCATATATTTGAATTTTGGTTGTAATTATTTTTTTAATTACTTTTGTTTTTTGTTGCAGAGATGCTTTGATATAAGAATATTAGTAACAAGGAGCTACCTCGTTTATATAAAAGCATTGATCGTTCTGCTTAGGACATGTATAAGGACTGGAAGAATAGTCTTACTATGCACTTCAGGCTCAATAGGAGGGACAAGGAAGATCTTGACATTCCTCGTGCTCATTGTGCTATTCCTCTTTATATGACTAAGGTAGAATAGGTGTGTGGATTTGTTCGACTCCGAGGAGTACACGGTTAGTATAGGTAAATTGGCCTAACACTTAGGAAAAATCATATATGCATGCAGACTATGGAAAAACACATGATCATATTATGAACGCAGCGAAAAAATTAGCGAATTTAGGTTTTAAAATTTTTACATGAAAATAGTTTTCATAACCAAATAACATGTATATATCATATACAAAATCATGTATAATATAAATTAAATCTAGATACATAAATCCTAGAGATGAGATTAAGGTTTACCTTTTTGTAATGTGCTCCTCTTTGATCTCTTTGCTGATGGTGATCAAATCTCCAACCCTAGATATTCTTGTCTATACCCTTGCTCTTAGTTGATGAGGTGAGTGGGTACCAAGTTGAATCCTTTGTTGGAGAACAAATAGAATACTTTCTTGATTTTTTGGAACACCGAGACGTGAGATGAGATTGTGAGATTGCAAGAAACTTTTTCTCTCTTTCTCACTATAGTTGGCACAAAACCTCTCTCTCTCCCTGTGTTATGCGTGTAACTCTGCTAGGGTCACCGTGTAGTTTTTTTTTCTCTCATATATCTTATATATATGGGGCCCAAAACTGCTTTCCCAATCCAACTAGGATTGGGCTTGTTCTCCAATTTAGGTTTTGGATGTATTTTTTTAAGTATGTCCAACTTATGAAACTTATTTATGACGATACCAACTTCTGTGTAGAATCATTATTTTACACAATTTCATAAAACTAATTTCACAAATACCACCAACCAATTAATGAGCTTTATTGAGTTAGACAAGGGACGTGATGGATCCAAATAATCTAAGCTCTAATAATATGATAAATACATAATAACTCTTATTATGATATTTATATAAATATTATTAACAAAGGGGACACTCCACTAAAAGCCCAATACTGCACTCTTAAATTAAATGTCATGCCTTTTATAGAGATTTAATCAACTAGCCTTGATTAACCGATCCTTTTAGCATATTCTATACCACATATAGAATCTCTATACAATGTCGTAGTTGGATAGGTGAAATTACCGTAATACCCCACTAATACGTCTTTACCTTTAAGTTACCATCTTTTTATCAAGGAATAATATTGTCGATAATTTTGTTCTCAATGGCCATTTACACAAAATTATCAACCAATTCATAAAGTAAATACTAAGATCTTAGATTTAATTATTCCATGAATTTTGAAAGAACTTAAAGTGGCATTAATGTATATTGTCCTTAACTATTTGATGTTCTCATCAATTCATTAGTCATAACCTCCAATATGCCAAAGTTTATCTCTTATTTCATTGAGGGTAGTCTTTTAACACATCAAAAAGCTATAACCTATGAAAACAAGTCCAATCAAATATCAAGGATTAAGATCTACATGCTAAGAACTAGTTTGTGGTCATATAAGAATTGAGTTACAGCACTCCAATTCTTTATATTACTTAATCCAGTTCAATACACATAATTTATTTATATTGTACTAGTGTTTCTATCAAAAGTCAGACACTTCAATGATTTGAGACACATTATTCCCGTTGAGATAGACAAACACTACGATATTTAATAAATAAAGTATTTCATCTTTATTTACAAATTGTGAACTAATTCATTTAAACTTAGATAAAAAAATAAGTCACCTCATAATTAACACTTAATCATATTTATTTCTTGATACATAAATAAAGTCATGAAATCTTTTTCAAATAAATAAACTATTCAACAGAGACAGTTTAATCTAGCAAATATCATAATTATACATAAGAGAAAGTTGTTTACACTAAAAGAGTAAAATTAAAAATCTGTTTTTTAGGACAAATATCCCAACAATCTCCCACTTGTCCAAAAAACAGTTACTCAAAATAACATAATAAAAGCCAAAAATTGTTCCAAATGACCGAAATTAATAAAAGCAAAAATTAAGTGTTCAATTAACAACTTAAATGACTAAGAAAAATAATGAAGATCATAAGCTTTTTCTTCATCGTTTTCTTAACGGACTTCTCTTTCATCCTTCAGAAAGTCTCCACTTCTACGGATGAAGGTAGTATTGGTAGATTGTCTGTAAAGAATATAGCCCTTATCTTTCTTTGGATAGCTAAGCAGAAAATACTTTTCTGAATTCTTGTCAACTTCATCTTCTACTTTCTTGCACGAGTATACTTTGCAACCCCATATCTTTAGATGCTCTAAGCTATCTACATAACCCATCCACATCTGAAAAGTTATCGAACAACTCTATCTAATAGAGTAAAGTTGAGGATGTATGAAGCTGTCTTTAAATTATAATCCCAGTAACTTTTGGATAGCAGCGACTCCTTGTACATCAGCTCTATGATATGCTTGAGTCTGATGTTGTATCTCTCAGCAGCTCTTATACGACTATGCTCATAGGTAGTCACATATTCATAATGAATAGCAAGATTGGCTAGTATTGGCTTCAGCAGGTCTCGTGAGAATCAATATCTCCATATTCAACTTCAATCTTGAACTTCTTGACCTTAGTGTCGTGTTGCATCCGCACCTTTCTGTCGAACTGATGGAAAATATCTGGGACTTCATTATATTTCTACAGAAGATGCACTTGTCCGAAGTCCGAATATTCATTAACAGAAATGACAAATAATGTATGCTTGCTGTAGGAAACTACCTCCATAGGTTGGCAGATATGCACATGTATGCACTCCAAACATGCCTCAGCTTTCTCATAACAAGTGGCAAGACGACTCTTGTACTCTACAGGCTTCTTGCAATCTTTGCAGTCTATGTCATTACTGATATCTACTTCATGTAAGTGACCCAGCTTCATAAGTCTGCAAATTTCTGAACATAGCAAATGTCCGAGTCACTTGTGCCAATCGATAGTGTTGCTTCTTAATGTTTTTCACTATCTCTAGGAGTGTAGTAATGCTCATTATTGAAGATGATGTCTTTTGTGGCTTCGCAATCAAAACATAAAGTCTATTCTTCATTTCTCCCACACAGTATAATAGATTATTATAGAAGACGTGCAACTTCTTGTCAAACACGAAGTGATAGCCTTCTTTATACATTTTCGATACCGAGAGAGCATTCATACTAAACTCTGGTGCATAGTAGCAATCTTTCACGATCATGGAGCTATCATTAATCTTCAAGTAGGTATCGCCCATACCTTTAGTTCGAACTCTTCAATTATCTATGACCTCCACACAATGACCAGCATCAGTTAATTGATTTGGTTCAATGAACCATTTCTTGTCATTGCAGATATTGATGCTAGATCCTGAGTCCACCAACCAGAGATCTCGCATATCCTCAACAGAGAGTGATTTTCTTGGCCTTCCAAATAATCTAACTATCGGCGAAGCTCCTGACCTCTTTTCAGTAGAAATATCCTCATGTTGATTATCGTTCAAACTCTTTAAGCGCTGAGATGACTCTATAAATGTCCTCATTCTACTCCTTGTACTGTATTCCTTTGTCTCTTTCCTCTTTCTGGAAACCTTGTCTAGGGCTGGCAATTTGAACACGACCCGCCAACACGACTCGAAATCCGCACGTTTAGTTGACACGCTTGACACGAAATTGACCCGAATTAACATGATTACTTAATTTTTTATCAAAATATATTATAAAATATTAAGTAACGACTCCATAAAAAATATTTTTTAATAAATTTCTTGTGATTTAAATGAAAAATAATACACTAATGAGCTAATTTACCTTAGTAAAGTAAAACTGGAGTGAAAAAATCAAGTAAATGAATAATTATAATGTTTAGAAGTATTGTAACACGTCAGTCTGACTGACGTTTTCATTAAACAGGTAACTCGCAGGTAACACGAAACCCGCACGACATTAAATGGGTCGACACGAATTGCCAGCCCTAACCTTGTCCATCTTATGAATAAATATTTCCCAAAACTACAAAATAATAAGATTCTTAATTAGACAAAAGTCATATAATAAATCCAATTCATAATCGAATTTAATGAATTCAATTCACAATTAAATTCTGTAAGTTTAATTCTCAATTAAACACAAGGAAAAATAATCGAATACAAATATTTTTGTTTCAATTTAATTTTGCAGTAAAATAATAAATGCCTCAACAAAGGTGTTCATTATCTCAAGATGATAAATACCTCAACAAAGGTATTAATTATTAGGAATGAACTTTGACAAAATCACCAATTGTTACGATTTACCAATCAAAGTTACTGATTTAAAATCAGTAAACAATTCGTGCAAGATATTGTAGTACACTTCCGAGTAAAATAAAAAACATAAATATAATGACATATAATCAAATAAGAAGATTATATGTTATGCTTTTATTAGTCATTTGGAATCTAAAGATAAACTATGAATAAGTATGCAAATTATGATCCTCTTAGTACTCAACTAAGTTTGCTAGTTTATCTGACAATGCTTGTGCAAGAATCCCTAATACAATCACAAATATTCAAGGTATTTTAACCTATCATAGATCACAAGTTACCTACGGATAATCATGTGAATCTTCAAGCTAAATGTAAACAATTCATTTTAGATAAAAAGACAAATATCTCATATTCCAGTTTGCTAATTACCCTGCATATTGGTCCACAGAATTACTAACATAGCTCCTACGGGAGATTAATAGCATCATATGTTGAGTGTTTAATAATCATTTCAATTTACAAACTTTCTTATACAATACAGTCTCTTACGGGAGATTAGTACGTAAAGTCTACTCGTAAATTTATCCTAAGAAATTTAATACCAGTAATACCTAGATGAAAACTTTCCTACAGGAGCTCAGTAAGATTCTGAGGCGAAGCACATCTTCAGAATTATTGAACCAATGATAAAGACAATGGATATCTCATACCTGCTCCCACTCAATCTTTTAAAATTTAGGGATCCTGATTTTACCCAGTTATCTAACTTACTTAGTAACCACAAAATCAATTATGTATATCCAATTATGCGACTTAAACAGAATGAGCTAATTTAAGACATTATGACATACTATCCTAGACATGGTGTTATAATCGAACAATTATCATCTAAAGCCAAAGTGCTAACACTATATTATATATCTCATGTATATAAAAGTAGACAATAAAAATATACAGGATATAACGATCAAATAAGAAAGTCTGTAGATTGTAAATCATTCAAGCAAAACTTTTCTAGAAGAAAACTCAATTATTTAGTCAACAATCTTTCAACCAAAGATAAATAATTAAAAATAGTATTTAAACCAAGTCCTGCATTAAAGATTAGTTTTGAAAAAGAAATTTTAACAACTAAATTATTCAACCAATAATTTTAAAGATTCTTAGTAGCAGAATTTAATCAAATCAAATTCCAAATGCATTTATAAAAATAAGTAAATAGTTATAAAAATATTTTGTATAAAAGTTTTACAAATAATTATAAATACAAGTAATGAATATAAACAATTTTATATACATTCATTAATTTTCTCAAAATTAATTATTTCAAAACTAAAGAATAGTTTAAATATTTTTGGATAAAAAATTTAATCAAAAATTTAAAAACCTCCTACTCAATATGACAATCATATCGAATGCATTTTATAAAAACATAATTATCAAAATCTTTTGTCACATAAAATATTACCATAATTATCTC
>JXTC01000023.1:1254329-1326783 GCA_002914845.1 Trema orientale | reverse complement strand
TTAATTTATAATCCACTTAAAGGTACTATAATCGTTGATAAGATTTGTATATATATGTAAAGTCAATTGATATATTGATTTGATTAGTTTAGAAAATACTTTTATACTTTTAATATTAGTAAGTACTATGTATTTGATTTTATTTTTTTTGGAAAGTTCCCTACTCACGTGATTCATTTTATACTTTTAATGATTTCTTGAGATAATTTGCGAAGCCTTAATTTATAGGTGTCTATATGTGAAATACTTGTTACCTATATTAATATAAATGATTCATAATTCATTCTAGAGTTGTATAATTATGGGATAGTTCAGATAATCTCTTCTCACTTTATTCTGGTTCGTTTCAATTACCTGATATAAACATGGTTAAAAGTCTTTCCTTATATATACACGAAATTAATCTGTTTTGTAAACAAAGATTTTCTTTTTCCCTTTCAGTGATACTCATATCTATGAATTCTATTTTTTTAACTTTTATAGGAAGGTGAGTCAATAGATTTTAATATCTGCTTTGTGTGATGTTTTCTAGATTTAATTTTATGCCTATTTTGTGAGGTTACTCAATTCGCATTCTATTTGTGTACTGAGGTATGTATATACGTATAGTCTTGGAACTAGTGCTTTCTTTAAAATGAAATATAAAATTTTAGATTTTCTTATAAATTCATAGTTAACTATCTACTTGATCTTGTTATTATTGTTTGGGTCTTATTATTTATATTTTCCTTATGTGAACTAATTTATATCCATGATCTCATACTGGTTAAAAAAAAAAAAAAAAGAGATTTCTCACTAAAAGTAAAACTTAAAACAAATTTTATTGCATCACATGCATAAAGATATTATTTGGTTAATAATAGGAGCACGTCAAATGTACCAAGAGCGAAGAGCATTTCACATAAGAAAAAGAAAATCACCTAAAAGCTCGGATTAGAGGTAAGTAACGTCACACCTGCAATGTAAAAAATTCTGTGTTTCTGAGAATTTGTGAAATATGTGGATATGCAATTTGTGGATATGTATACATACGTGTTTATCATTCAGCTTTGCATAAGACATGAATATGTGGTGTATTTATATTGCCTGACGAGTATTGGTGAATAGGGTGTGGCGGGCCAGCGCCCAAATATGTGATATGGTTCCTTCGGGGACACTATGGTTTCTTCGGGAACACTCTGGTCCTTTCGGGGACAATATGGTTCCTTCAGGAACACTCTGACGGCGGTATGGGGTGGACCTCTGCAGTACACAGAAGGGGTTTGAGATGTATTTGGAACTCGAGACCTCTATACTGCTCATGATATGTTATATATTCTCTGAGTGGCTCAGTATGCGATTCACAGTCTTGTCAGGCAATACAATATACACAGGGATCCCAATCATATGATTATCTGTTATCTGCCATGTGCACTCTGCATCTGCATGCGTTATTTACTGAGTTTCATACTCACAAATATTCTTACATTGCAGAGGATACAGATGATATGTGAGTTAGAGGAGGAGCGCCGACTTTCTAACCGCGGCTTATGTATATGAGCATTTTGACGCTGTTGTTTCCTAACTGATAATTTTGTACCTGCTTTGAGTTTGTGTATATTATGTACACTTTATGAGAGGCCCACTTTGCGAGGGTGTATATGTGTATATATTGGAGTATGTATAATTATGAGTGGAATTTCCCGTTTTCTCCCAGAAAGTTTAAAAAGTTTCAAATTTTACCCCATTTTATCAGTTTTAAGTCGAGTGGCGCCTCCCGATCTCACTGAATATTTTTACGAACATCCTTACGTGCGTGTGTGGGATCAGGGGATGTTACAATTTTAATCTCATTAAAATCAAGCTCCAATTTCCATACAAATCATGAAAATAAATAATTATCCTTATCCTATTATTATCCTTTTAATTAATATAATTAATCTCATTCATTATTATTAATTATTAATCATATTAATATTTATTAAATAATAAAATTAATCACATTAATAATTATTAAATAATAATACAAAAATTAATCAGATTCAAAAATTAATATTTTCTAGTAAAACATATTATCCTAAATATAAGAATTAAGTTCATAATTAATTCTTATCTAAATTTAAAATATCAAATATTTTAAATTTATGTAATCTTATCTTAATCTCATTAAAATATTATCTTAAACTCATTAAGATCTAAAGAATAATAAAAGATAATCATTTTTTTAATTATAGAAATCCTATTTCTAATACTATGTTTAGAAAAGATTAATTGTAATATTCTAAATTAGAAAATAATTAAAACTGTTTTAATTAATCCTAATTAATTTGAAACTTATAACTCATATAATGTTTCTATATTTATCTAATAATTATATCTAATTATAATCAAATAATTCTAATAATTAAATTAAAATCATATCTAAATTTAGTTGTAATAAAAATCTAATCATTATTAAATTTCTATAGTTAATTAAAATTATTTAATTATATTGGATATTATTTTCTAATTAATTAATCATATTAATTAATTACCCAATTAATC
The DNA here is from genome assembly GCA_002914845.1 of Trema orientale. NCBI lineage: Eukaryota > Viridiplantae > Streptophyta > Magnoliopsida > Rosales > Cannabaceae > Trema > Trema orientale. The sequence continues at coordinate 1,324,260 of JXTC01000023.1, read as the reverse complement.
TCATTAATTAGTTATCTGATTAATCTCATTAATCAGCAGAGTTACTAATTAAATTAGTTATCTCTAACAATATTCTAATTATTATAACTAGAATAGTTATTAGATAAATAGTTATTATAATTAACTATTGAATATTGATATAATTAAAATTCAAATCTTTTCTATCCTAATTAATCTCATTAATTACAAATTTGAATAATCTATGGATAGTAATTATTTAAATCTAATATGATTAAATTTAGTTTTGAATTTAAATTCAAATTTATATTTTTAGTTTAAATCAAATTTAAATTAAAGATAATTACTAAATTTAAATTATTCAAATTTAAACTATCATGATTTATAGATAATTATCTAATCATATTTAATCACATCAAATATCAAATTAATTTGTATAGTTGTTATCTATTTAAATTCAAAATTTAAATAAAAATAGATAAGAAATCTTACCCAATTTCAAAAAATAGTAGATATTTTATTCAAATTCAAATTAACTATTAAATTTATCAGGATAATATCTAATCATATTTAATCTCATTAAATACCTAAATTAATTTGAATTGTCATTATCTATTTAAATATTAGAGACAATATAGGAAATCTTATCTAATTTCAAAAATTAATAAATATCCTGTTTGAATTTAAATTAATTATTAGATAATATTATAATTATCTTATTAATTCAAATATAATATTATCCTAAAGTAAATCAAATTTAAAATAAGATAATTCATAAATAGATAACTATCCTAATCTCATTTGAATAGTTTCCTATTTCTAAAATTTGAATTCAAATTTAAATAGTTATCTAACTGGTTAACTAATTAATTAATTGGAAATTATTGGTGATGGCAAAAACACCACCACCACCGGCCTACAGGTCGTCACAGCCCGAGGAAGGCAACGAGAGGCAAAGCAATGGGTGGTAATAAGCGAGGCCGCCTAGCTACGGTGCACGGCAAGGCCGTGCACACTAGGCGTGCCGATCGCACGCATGGCACAACAAATCGGGCCACTGGCGTAGTAAAGATTGCGCCATGTGCATGCACTAGGCGCACACAGTGACGCACATGTTGTGCAGGCCGTGCATGGCCCGCGCACAGGCGCAGAGCTAATAGCCCATGCGTAGGCCCAGCAAGTCGCGTGCAAGTGTCGCATGGGTTGCGCGCAGCAGCCATGCACGCAGGCCGCGTGAGGTAGCCCGTGCGCAAGCCGCGTGCGCGTGCGGCCATACTTGCCATGCCAACACCCAGCGGCCGCGCGCGCAGGCATCGCGCGCAGGGCTGGTTGGCCGAAATTTTTTCTTCTTTTTTAAATACTAAAGAATTTAAAACAATATCAAAAATTCTCAAAAAAAATTTCAGTTTGTTAAACTTTTTGAAACATACTCATGAATTTATCAACCATGAAATTCAAGACCACCCAAACCTAATTTTATTAGAATCACAATCCATATGTTTTCTCACCATGCAAAAATTAATAGTATACATAATTAAATATGATTCATCACCATGAATCATTTAATTATCATAAACAAAAATTACTCAAACTCAATCGCATAACCTAGATATTTAATTCTAAATCAATATTATGCTATACATATGAATCTACGCTCTGGATAACAATGGTAAGTAAATTGGCCCAACACTTAAAAAAAATCATACATCCATACAAACTATGGAAAAACACATGACCACATCATGAACACAGCAGAAAAATTAGCAGATTTAGATTTTAAAATTTTTATATGAAACCAGTTTTCATAACTATATAACATGCATATATTATATATAAGATCATATATAATATAAATCAATCTAGATATATAAACCCTAGAGATAAGATTAAAGTTTACCTTTTTGTAGCATGCTTCTCCTTGATCTCCTTATTGATAGTGATCAAATCTCCAACCTTAGATCTTCTTGTCTATGCTCTTGCTCTTGATTGCTGAAGTGAGTGGACACCAAGTTGAATCCTTCGTTGGAGAACAATCAAGAATAGCTTCTTGATCTTTTGGAACACCGAGATGTGAGATGAGATTGTGAGATTGCAAGAAACTTTTTCTCTCTTTCTCATTGTAGTTGGCGCAAAACCTCTCTCTCTCCCCCTCTATTATGCGTGTAACTCTGCTAAGGTTACTGTGCATTTTTTTTTTCTCATATATGATATATGTATGGGGCCCAAAATTGCTAATCCAGTCTAACTAAGATTGGACTTGTTCTCCAATTTAGGTTTTAGGTGTATTTTTATAAATATGTCTAACTCATGAAACTTATTTATAAAAATACCAACTTCTGTATGAAATCATTATTTTACACAGTTTCATGAAATTAATTTCATAAATACCACCAACCAATTAATGAGCTTTATTGAGTTAGACAATGGACTTAATGGATCCAAATAATCTAAACTCCAATAATATAATAAATACATGATAACTCTTATTATGGTATTTATATAAATAATATTAGTAAATGGGACACTTCACTAAAGGCCCAATATTGCATTCTTAGATTAAATGTCATGCCTTTTATAGAAATTTAATCAACTAGCCTTAGTTAACTAATCCATCTAACATATTCTATACCATATATAGAATCCCTATACAATGCCGTACTTGGGTAGGCAAAATTACCGTAATACCCCTCCAACACATATTTACCTTTAAGTTATCATCTTTCTATCAAGAAATAATGTTGTCGATAATTTTATTCTCAATGGCCATTTAGACAAAATTATCAACTAATTCACAAAATGAATACTAAGATCTTAGATTTAATTATTTCATGAATCTTGAAAGAACTTAAAGTGACATTAATGTATAGTGTCCTTAACTATTTGATGTTCCCATCAATTCATAAATCATAACCTCCAATATGTCAGAGTTCACCTTTTATTTCATTGAGGGTAGTCTTTTAACACATCAAAAGGCTATAACCTATGAAAGCAAGTCTAGTTAAATATCAAAGATTAAGATCTATATGCTAAGAATTAATTTGCGGTAATATAAGAATTGAGTAATATAAGAACTGAGTTACGGCACTCTAATTCTTTATATTATCTGGTCCAGTTCAATACACATAACTTATTTATATTGTACTAGTGTTTCTATCAGAGGTCAGACACTTCAATGATTTAAGACACATCATTTCCGTTGAGATAGACAAACACTACAATCTTTAATAAAGAAGTCAGACACTTCAATGATTTGAGACACATCATTTCCGTTGAGATAGACAAACACTACAATCTTTAATAAATAAAGTATTCCATCTTTATTTACAGATTGTGAACTAATTCATTTAGACTTAAATAAAGAAACAAATCTCTCCATAACTAACACTTAATCATGTTTGTTTCTTTATGCAGAAATAAAGTCATGAAATCTTTTTCAAATAAACAAACTATTCAACAGAGACAGTTTAATCTAGCAAATATCATAATTGCACATAAGAGAAAATAGTTTACACTAAAAAGGTAAAATTGGAAATCTACTTTTTAGGATAAATAACCCAACAGTTAGTACTTCTAATTATTCTTTTATAACATTCATTTTATAACTATTACATATTTACCTAATGACTTCTAATTGGCAGGCTATGTCTAGACAAACGCAAAGAATAAGGCACGCATGAAGTTTGTCAATAGGCAGGAGCCTAAGTCCACAATCTCTAATATATATGATATAGTAATCTTTTTATATTTTTTTTTTGTTTATTGCCTTTTTTAATTTACTAATCTAACTATGTCCAGGGGGATCCTGATACAAAAAGATGTAGCAGATCATAGAGATATATGGATCCTACAACTAGCACCTGGCTTTCTGATGAGCATGAGTAGTATTGTGTAAGTAACTTGTTACTTAATGTATTATTGATTGTATACTACCACTACAAGGAATATGACTTCCGCCGACATATTGAAGCATCGACAAAAGTAGTTAAAATGTGTCAGCAAAACTCTTTCAACTTTTACCGATGCATTTTCCCATCAGCGACCAGCGTCGGTGAAAGATCGTCGCTAAATGTCGGTTCCTGACGGAAAATGGCACACGTTGGTAAAAGCACCTTTTGCCGATGCACTCCTGGCTTTTGCTAATGCGTTGGTTGCATTGGCAAAAAACGTGCATCAGTGAAAATGTGACAAATTTAGAATCGTTGGTCAACCATTCACCGACGCAAAACATGCGCCGGCAAATGTCTGAATTTTACCGACATAAAAATGCATCAACAAAGAAAAAAGTTAATAATTAATATTTTTAGTTTAATAAAGCTTTTGCCGACGCGCTAGCATTTATGCGTCAGCAAATGTTTTATAAAATTTTTAAAAAAATTAATTATTTATTATTAATTATTAATTAGTATAAATAATTAATAATTAATAATAAATAATTAAAATTTCAATACTTGATATGTTATATAATATTATATATAATTAATTCATATATTGAAAATTAATAACAAATAAATTACTAAAAAGTAATTTATTAAATAGTAAAAATGAAACAAATTGTTCATAAATTTACAATATAAATAAAGAAAAAAATAAAATACCTATGTATTAGACATACAAAAAGGTTTTCAATGGTAAAAAAATTGAGTCACGAAATCAATAGAATAAAGACATTGGATTTAGAGAATAAAACTAAAATTTACAACTAACGAATGAAACCTGACATGCAACATTAACAAATCATATAGAAAGAGCATCAACTCTCTGGGGTGTTGTTCAATATCAAAGTCCTTACTAATAATTCCACCAATAAAAAAGTAACATTTTAACTAGCTATAACCAATGTTTAAAAAAGCGGTTTTGAGGGAAGCCTCCCAGGAAGGCGTTATTAAACTGCCTTAAAACTTACGCTTTAAGGTCATAGAATGAAGCTTACGCCTCCCATAAGGGAGATGTTACTGATGGCTTACGCCTCAGTAGTAATAAGGAGGCTTTACACCTCCTTGTTTGTTATTTGTTTGCCTTGTTTTTTTTTTTTTTTTTTTAAGTTTTGAGCCTATTTTTGAAGATATGGGCTTTATAATTAAAAGCCCAATTCTAAGTTCTAATTGCATAAGTCAATCCACGTAATTGAAAGCCCAAAAACAAATAAAAATCTAAATAAGAAGTAATAAAACAAACCCTAGTTCATCATATAATTCTCTGGAGACTTTGGAGGAAGAGGTAGCGACGAACGACTGCTAGAAGTCTACAACAGAGACTATTCTCTGCACAAATCAGGTTTTTTTCTTTTTTTTTTCCTCTTTTTTCTTTTCTTGTCTTTAACTCTTTTATTTTTCTTCTTTTTTCTTCTGAATCTTCTCTAGTCTTCAGTAGTGCACTTCACTCTTGTTTTTTTTATCTCACTGCTGAATCTTTTTCTTCTCACTGTTGAGTCTCTTGTTGAGTTGTTTTTTCTCTTCCTTCTTTTTTTTTATTCTCACTGCTGAGTGATAGCAGCCCCTCTATTTTTTTCCTACTCACTTCACTCTTCTTTTTTTCCTTTATTTTTTCTTCTCACTCACTGCCGAGTCTTTTTACTCTTTTTTTTTCGTTTTTTCTTTTTTTTTTCCTTTTGTTTTCATTTTAAGTTATGTTTCATAGTGGCAGTTTATTAATGATTTTTTCTTTTTATTTTGCTTAAAGTGACTTTGTGAAATGGTGAGAAGTTCAAAGAGAAGTTGCATTAGGGCTGCTCCTAGCGGTAGTAGTAGTGAGGGAAATAGGAAAGATCTTGCTTGGAAATAGTGTCGAAGTCGAAGTTCCGAGAAGTAAGAAACATTATGTGTATCTTGAGTGTAAGTATTGCAAGAAAGTCATCAACAGTGGTGTTAAAGGATAAAAGATCATCTTGCTCACATTAGAAAGAATGTTGCACCATGTAAGGAAGTGCCCGAAGATGTTAAAAATGAATTTGTGGATTACTTAAGTAAAGGGACTAAGAATAAGCATTTGGCACAAGCTCAATTTGATGAGAGGGTTGATTCAGGTGTTTATTTTGATAGTGTGATGGACGGTGGTGCCAAAAGTTGTAATCCGATACCCTCCACAAGAGGTGTTCGGGGCCATATAGAGAGATTTATTTTGAATTTGGATAATGATGATGATGAGAATGTTAGAAATAAGGCAGCCCTTATTCAACAAATTCTAAAGAAATGCGAAATCGAGTTTGTTTGGACATTGGGAGGTTCTTTTTCAAAAATGCAATATCTTTTAATGCATTAAGAAGTCCGTTTTTTAGTATGTGTCGTTCTATTGGTTCATATGGCCGAGGACTTGAGCCTCCTAGTATGCATGAACTTAGAACTTGGATATTACGAGAAGAATTAAGGACTACTGAGAATGTAGTTGAGGAGATTAAGAGGACATGGCCACAAACAAGTGTTTCAATAATATCTGATGGTTGGAAAGATATTAGACAAAGAAATTTAATCAATTTTCTTGTCAACAATCCTAGTGGCACTATTTTCTTGAAATCTGTTAATGTTTCCGAGTATATTAAAGATGCAAAATTGATATTCAAGTTGCTTGATGAAGTTGTTGAGGAAGTTGGAGAGCATCTTATTGTCCAAGTTATAACAGACAATGCAAGTAACTACAAGGCAACAGGGGATCCGTTAATGGAGAAAAGAAAGCATCTCTATTGGACTCCATGTGCTGCCCATTGCATTGATTTGATGCTTGAGAGAATTAGGGACTTGCCACAACACAAGAATGCTTTACTTAAAGCAAGAAAAGTTGCAAATTACATTTATAATCACTCATAGTTATTAGCCTTGAAGAGAAAGTTTACCAAGAGAGAGATTCTTAGGCCTACTGCTACAAGATTTGCTACTATATTTTTAACCTTGCAAAGCATGTATCTAGTGAGGCAACCTTTGGAGGCAATGTTTACTTCTGAAGAATGGATAGGCTGTGCTTTCGCAAATAAATCAGAAGGAAAGACAGTGAGGAAAATAGTTCTAAAGGATAAGAGTTTTTGGCCAAGTGTAGTTTATGCTATTAAAACCACAAAACCTTTAGTTGAAGTGTTGAGGTTAGTTGATGCAGAGAAAGAACCGGTAATGGGTTACCTCTGCAATGCCATGGATTTAGCAAAGGAGAAAATAGTGAAAAACTTGGGTGGAGAAGAAAAAGACTATAAGGAGATATGGGAGATCATATATGAGAAACGGAATGTTCAGTTGCATCAATACTTGCATGCTGCCGCATATTATTTGAATCCACGTTGTCATTATGATCCGGGGTTTTCCAATCATCCAGAGATTAAGCTTGACTTGTTCTATTGTGTGGACAAACTTATACCCGACCAGAAGATAGAGTGAAAGCTGACCTCTAATGTAGTGTTTTTCATAACAAAGAAGGCTTCTTTGGGTTTAACCAAGCTAAACTCACATTTAACAAATGATCTCTTGGTAAGTAAAAGTCTTACATGTAGACTATATAGTTTTTCTCTTTAATTCTAATTCCTAAACTAGTGTATAATGTACCAAACCAAAGTAGTAAATTACATTTATTTACTTTTGATTCAGTTGAATGGTGGATTCAATTTGGAGATGGCACCCCAAAGCTACAAAGATTTGCAATCAAAGTATTAGGTCTTACATGTTCATCATCTGGATGTGAGCGAAATTGGAGTACTTACAATCAAGTACATACAAAGAGGAGAAATCGCTTGAGTGCTTTGACGATGAACACTTTGGTTTATATAATGTACAATAAAAAGTTGAAAGATAGACATCTAAAGTTGAAATTCCTATAGAATGATGAAGATGCTTTGTTGGTAAATGAGTTGCCATCTGATGATAAATGGCTTATAGGTAAAAATGATGAAGTACACCAAAAACAGATGATGAAGAACTTGATGTTGATATTTTTGGAGAAGGGGATCAGCCATCTGGAGTAAGTAGAATTCAACCTCGATCAACAGAAAGCCATAAGAAAACTACTCCAAGAACAAGTAAAACTGTAGGTTAGAACCAAATTTTAAACTCTATTATATAGTCCATAGTTTAGTAAGTTAACATTCGATTGCTTGCTTTAAGTAACACATTATTGACTTTTGTTTTGTGTTCTATTGTTTTAGGGAAGAGAAAGAAACATGTAAGAGATGTGGATGATGATGAAGAGGAATAGAATGATCTTGATAGTGATGATGGGGAGGATGATAGGGCTATAAGATATGACGATACTTCAGAAGATCCTTCAAGTCATGATGATTTGGATGATTACTAAGTCCACTTCATTCTAGGCCATTTATCCTTCTAAATCTAGATATTAGACATCTATATTTAATTTAACTTTATGCATTATGAGACATTTAGTCGTGTTTGATTTTTAAATTGTGATTTGTTTGAGACTTGAGATTTTATTTCTGAATGCTAAGACTTTTTATGATGATTTATTGACTTTATTTATCATGCTTTATAGCTTAGACCTCTAAATGCATTCTTTTTTTTTTCAAGAAAATTTGAGACTTACGCCTCAAAGCGCCTTAAGGCTTATGCCTCGCCTCACCAAGACAAAACGCCTAGGTACCCAAACTAGCTTTTTTAAACATTGGCTATAACTATAATTTCTTGAACTAAGCATGCTAAAAAAAACACTCCAGCTGATAAGGGGCAAAAAAGCTCAAGAGACAGACACTTACTGTTAGTTTAAGGATAAAGCTCTGGGATTAGCACAAAGAGTCGCCAAAAAAAAATAAATAAATAAGAGGCCTCTAAGACCGTCACTAATTTAGTGCATTAAGAAATTCAAGGGATGACTCGAGAATTCAAAGTATAATTCAAATTTCCTAATAGAAGACAATAAATACCGTGGCATTAACTTCAGCAATAGGGATTCCATTAACTGTTGCTTCGTTGACATCTTTTCGAACAGCTATGTTCCTGAAAGCATTGATTATATGGATGCCATGTAATGCAAGAAATTGAATAATTTTAGTGCCAATATCACTAGATGCTCATGAAACAAATTTTTAGTTAAATACCACTAGATGCTCATGAAACAAATTTTTAGTCAAATACCACTAGATGCTCATGAAACAAATTTCTCAATCTTTTCTGAAAAAAGAGAGCTACCAAGAGCAGACAACCCGTACTGAACTTGTATTAGCATACTAGAAAAATCTAGTGAAAAATAATGAATAAGCAAGATTGCTCACCTCTTTTGGCCTATCAGGACAGACAAGAATACTATTTTGTAATTCATCAAGCTCTTCCTCAATAAGGGAATCTGGGAAATTCTGCATGCTAATAAAGTTAATGAGCAAAATACTTTCACTTCAAAAGTCGTTTTAATAGGTGTATAGTAATGTAAATGAAATCTTACTAAAACATATCATTAAGTTAAAGAAACATCATAACAATAGTTCAAAAGTTTTGCGTTCCATAAAAAGAACATATCCACTGATTTTGCCCTGCAGCAACCTGGCAACTGGGAACCACACACCACAATTTATTAATAAATTGCTTCTGACATGATGAACAACGAACTTAGAGTTAAAAATTGAGAAAATTTCTCTTCCTATGATATTTGAAGCACGATGTTATTTTTCAACCTAAATATTGAGATTCCAATATTGCTAATGGAATATTCTAAGCTTTTAGGTGCCATTGCCTTTTCTATTTATAAATCTTTAAATGATAAAATCATATACAACACAAAACTGTAATGCAAATAAATAAATACACCTTCACACGAGTCCACATCTTTCTCTGGTATGGTCAATCACATCTTCCCACTTCATAGTGATTGGAACAAGTCTTATATAATATTCATCACGATCGTCAACATTTGAATCAAGTTTGTGTCATGCAAGGCATATGTAAGTATTATCATGTATCATATAAAAGTCCTCCAGCAAAAAATAAATAAATAAATAAATAAACAAGGGTATCATATAAAAGTTTCATCCGAACTGTGAGGAACAAAGACAATGTTAGAGTTCGTGACCCGAATTCTATTTGCCCTAGCCCGAAAGCTTCGCGGTGCAACATATGTGATATTTTTGTAATTGGGAGAAATTTTGAGATCCTCTTCTGCCAGTGGTTTTTCCCGATTAGAGTTTTCCACTTAAATCTGTGTGTTCTTATTTTTCATTCTTATTGTCGATTATCGTTCGTTAATTCTTAACAGACAATAAGAGATATATATATATATATATGTATGCAGAAACAAGATCATATCGTCCAACGAAAAAAAAAAAAAAAATTGCTCTGCTTCATGGTTGTTAAAAAAAATTAAGTTGCTAGCAAAGAAAATTGAGGGTAAACTAAAACTAAGAGGCACTAATTGACATCTAAAAATTACCACTGTTTATTTCCATTATTTATTTTGCCTTGGAAGTGTGCTTTTATGTTTCTTCCACCAAGGAGATATCATACACGGAAAGACCTTTTTCACTGTTTGGAAAAAAAAAAATTGTATATAAAGATCATTATACTTAAACTACTAGAATTCCATATCAAGATAGTAGTTTCACATCAATCACACCTTTCATTGTAGAAAAAAAGAAAGGAATTGGGCAAAAGAATAATGGAAGAAAACATAGTACGTATTCAGCTTTTGAAACCAAAGAAAGTGGACGCCTTTACTGCAAAGCTTAAGCTTGGATACTTCCATTACTGCAAACTCTAAGCTTTTAACTTGTACTTTTCATGAAAAAAAAAAAAGAATAATCTGATTACTAGAATAATCACATAGTGTTATAACCCTTGCCACATCTTCTCAGCCTTTTACTGGAAAGTCCGAACTTAGTATTCTCTGTTTTTCTTTTGAAAATTCCAAAATGCAAATCATTATTCCACTTTTAATGATTTCTTAAGGTGATTTGAAAGGACTGAAAGAATTCAAAAGGCCAAAGATGAAGATGAAATTACCTTGTTGAAATTGACGACCGAAGCTCGACAAACATGGCCATCGTTGCCGTCACACCTTTGCCACCTCTGCTGTCACCAGTTTCACATTTCTTTTGGGAGATTTCAGAGATTTGAGACTGAAAGCTTTAGGAGATTTTAGACACTAATTGAGAATGAAAGCTAATAAAGGAAATGGAAGGGTTAGAAAATTTTCGGAAAATTTTAGGGATCTGGGGCTGAAAAATCAAACGAGTAAAAGCGGGAACAGTTTCGCGCTAATAATACACACTAAAATTTTCACTTTCCGCCTTTTCTTTTTCTCTCTTTCTTCCATCTTTTTTTTTTTTTTTTTTCTTTACTGAGGTATATACTTGCAATTGTAAGGCTCTTTGTCGGTTGTAAACAAAGAGATTTACAATGCCAACTGGAGTTAGCTCAGTTGGTCCAAGGTTTATGAGATGTATGTGTAAGTTTGGGGGGTCAGGGGTTCAAACCTTGGTAGAGTGTGTGTGTGTTATTTTCCTTTAATTTGTAGTAAATGGTGGTCATTAATTAAGCCTCACTTTTCAAAAAAAAAAAAAAACAAAGAGATTTACAAGCATAAAATGGATGTATGTAAAATCTGGTAATTTCTTATTCAAAAAAAAATCTGGTAAATATTTTTCGTTATACGCGCATAATAAAGGTTTTTCAAGTTAAATTTACAACTGCCCCTTGTAAACGTACTAGGGGAGGGTTAATGCATGAGAAATTTAGGGGTTGTTTAGTTTGGGAGGATTCAGCCGTGAAACTGTGTAGTTCTCCTCTATGTGAAATATTTCCCTCTTTTGTAAATTGTAAATTCCCGCTTAATTTTCAAAATTTGTTTGAGTTAGTGAGTTTTATATTTAATTGTGTTCTCAAATTTTAATTTGTTTAAGTGAAAATGTGTTTAATTAATGAGGTTACTTGTATTTTTTGTTAATTAAGGTACTAAAGTGGCATCACGTAAGAGCACTCATTACTTGGGATCTCGGTTCTAGGTTCGAGTCACATCGGAGTTAGGCGTGAAAACCTATTATCCCTAATGGAGTGGGAATTAGATAGCAGTAGGTATTTTCTTTTAATTTATAATAAGTGAAGGTCATTAGTTAAGCTCCACTTTTATTTAAAAAAAAATACCATAATTTTTTTTGAAATAGCGCTATCGTGAGTGAAAAGCTCAACGTGGCGATAACTCCATACAATGTCTCTTAGGTTGAATGTATTTTTTTCATTAATTTAATTTTTTTTTGCTTGGGAAATTTAATTAAATGTTTGGAATATTTTTTTCTCAAACTACCTAAAATATGAAATTTACTCTCAAACTACCTAAAACATGAAATTAGTATAAATTGACGGAACATGCTTTTATATAGCAGAAATTATTCTTATTGATTAGGCCTTCACCACATAAAGTATTTCTTCAAATATAATTGCTTAGGACGTGTCATAGTAAACGTGTTTGAAAATGTATTTAAAATTTTTATACCTATGTTGACACGTAAGTGTGTCGGAAAAGGTATTTCAAATTTTTATCTAAAAATAAAAAAATTCACCTTTTAAGGGGAATGTATAGATAATAAAAAAATACTCAACTTTTACCAATGCAAAAGTACATTAATTTACTCTTAAATTACCTTAAACATGAAATCTGTACGTAGAAATTGAGGGAACACACCTTCATATAGTAGAATTATTCTGATTGATTAATTAGGGCATCAACACATAAAGCATTTATTTAAATATAATTGTTTAGGATGTATCATAGTAAATATGTCAAAAAATGTACTTCAAATTTTGATACTTATTCCGACACATAAGCATATCAGAAAATGTATTTTAACTTTTATCTAAAAATAAATACGCTCTAAAAATTCACATTTCGCACGGAATGTGTAGATAATACAAAATAGAAAATAAAAACTCGACTTTTATCTACGCAAAAATACGTTGAAAAATATATTTTATATTTTTATTTATTTTTTGAGGGCAAATATATTTCAAATTTTTTATCCCAAAGTAAATATGGGCCCAAAATTCTCCTTTTGCGGGGAAACTTTTTCCGACCAATCTTTTGCCGACGCGACGTCAATTGTACGTTGACAAATGTATTTTACAATTTTTTAAATTTTTTGGGGCAACCTTTTGCCGACGCAAAGTCCATAACATGTCGGCAAAAGGTATTACAACCTTTTTATCCCAAAATAAATATACGCCCAAAATTCTCCTTTCGCAGGGAAATTTTTTGAGGCCAACCTTTTGTCGATGCAAGGTCAAATGTCCGTTGGCAAATATATTTTATAATTTTATAATTTTTTTGGGGCAATCTTTTGCCGATGAAATATCAAATGTCCGTCGGCAAATGTATTTTACAATTTTTTTAATTTTTTTGGGGCAACCTTTTGCCGATGCATAGTCAATAAGGCGTCGGCAAATGTATTTCAACTCTTTTATCACAAAGTAAGCACGCGTCCAAAATTCACATGTTACGAGAAAATTTTTTTTGGCCAACACAAAGTCAATAACGCATCGGCAAATATATTTTACAATCTTTTTAATTTTTTTTAGCAACCTTTTACCGACATAAAGTCTATAACATGTCGGCAAAGGGTCGCAACAATCCGAGAATTTTTCGCGCAAATTATTTCCTGACGTGTAGCCTGTCGAGAAATGTACATCTTACTAAATTTTTTTCAGGACACCTATACCGTCGCATAGATCCATGATGCGTCGGCGAAAGATACATTTGCCGACGCGCTAGTTTTAATGCGTCGGCAAAACAATATTTCTTATAGTGTACTTTTATTTTTACTGACTTTTCTTTTTCTAACTGTTTATAGAATAAGATGGTTGAGATTTGCAACACTCAATTGCATTTCAAGCATCTTCATCTACTTCAGGTTCCTCAACACAGTCTGCACCACCTTGTATTGATGAGACATTGATTGCTGGCGAGGTACTCAGTATTAGGAGAGGTTATAAGAGAGGAGTTGGTCCAAAACTTAAGGGAGCTATCAGCACATCTACTACAATATCTTCTCCACCACATCTGCAGCCTCCTATGCCGGACCCAGAGCTGCAAGAATTTTCAGCCAGAAGCAGAATTATCTAGTTGCGGCCCACCAGTATGAGCAAGTTCTCCTGGCACAGCGTGACGTGGACGGGCAGTACTACAATGAGCATATGGCTTACATATCTAACGCATCGTCAATATTGCTTCCAGGATTTCATATGCCTATTTGACAGACCCTTCTGCTCTGACTATTTCTCGGATGCCCCTGCCCCCTGCGTTGCCTCCACGATATCGGCCTCAACCACCTCCCCGAGCCTGAAGAGGATGAAGATGCTACCGACTTTGGTAGCTAGAGAGTTTTTTATTTATCATTTTGCAACATTTTTATGTTCTAGATACTTTTACTACATTTTTTTTTTTGATCCAAATTTATTACATTTCTATGTTTTTAATTAGTATTAAACTTAATGTTGGTGTTTTAAATTCATTCAGTTTAATTCTAATCTTAGGTATTATATTTTATTTTAAACTAAAAACCTTTTTTAATTTATAATTATAAAAAATTTAAATCAAAACACCTTTTCTTAATTTAATTATAAAAAATAAAAAAAATTAAAAACATTTATAGTGATGACATTAGTCGTCGGTATAGATGTGTAAATGCCGTCGCTTCTATGTTGAATTAAAAATTTAAATATTAACATTTAAATTTTTAGCAACGACAAATATCGTCGCTTTAAGGTTAAATTTTAAATTTTAATTTTAAAATCTAAAAATTATTGTTCGTCGCNTTATATTAATAGTCATCGCTACAAAATAAAGACAACTAATTTCGTCATTTATAAGCTATATCTGAGATAGCATAGCGATGACAACTGTTGACGGTAACGAGAGATAATATCAACGATACATGTAGTCATCGGTATAAGACATTTATAGTGATGACTCTACACCCACAACAGATTGGCGACGATTTTATCGTCACTATAGATCTATAGCGACATCATTCTGATCAATATTTTGTCTTCACTATAGGGCTTATTTCTTGTAATGGAGATTGATTTCGGACCTAGAGAAATAACAGAAGAAAATAGAGTATTAACCTTGGTTCGAGGCTAGGATTGTCATTAGTCGCTCCCACCAATTCGGGTATTTGGACTACATATTAATCTCCGATTAGAGGAATTGATCGACACCGAGAATCCTTGCTCTAGAAGATGAACCAAGAGAACCGGACTTGCTCTCAACCATTGATGTTGAAAAAGAGGACTTCCATAATGAATACACAGAAACTTGGGAAGCTAATTACGTACTTGGATTTCCACTACATTAATGAGTGGAAAAATAGAAGAGAATTGTTGTAATTTATAATGCCCCTGCTATTTGGATAACTATTATTTTTATTTTTGAAAAGAAAAATTGCACGTAATCTTAAAGGATTTGCTAGCCTTGACTGAATAATATATATATATATAATATTTTTGGATAACATTAGAATCTAACGTTGTATCTCCAATGTCCAGACTTCTAACACCCTGAATTATAGTTTCACAATTATAGTATAGAGTATGAATTTCTTGCTAATACTCCCCCTGAAATTCTGACTGAGAGAAATATAAGGTATCTTCATAGAAAACAACATCTAGTGTGACAAACATTCATCGTGTTGGAGGATGATAACACCTGTACCCCTTCTGATGAGTAGCATACCCAACAAAGACACATCGTAATACTTGAGGAGTTAACTTGCTGCATTGATGTTTGTGGAGGTGTACATAACACACCCAAAGACATGAGGAGGTAAATTGGGAACGACTGAGGCGACAATGGCTTTAGTGAGGGCTTGGAATGGTGTTTGGAAATTAATGGTGTTAGAGGAGACCCGAATGATTAAATAGGCTACAGAAGTAAGTGCTTCTCCCCATTATGGTAATGGCATATGAGCCTCAATTAACAAAGCTCGAACAACTTCTAACAAGTGCCGATTTTTGCGTTCTACGACTCCATTTTGCTGAGGTGTGCTGGGGGCAAGTAGTGTGTTGTAGTGTTCCTTGTTTTTCCAAATACTGTTGAAGATCAATACTGTGATATTCTCCTCCATTATCACTATGAAGAACTTGGATTTTTGAATTGTACTGAGTTTCAACTATTTTATAAAACTTTTGAAATAATGAGCTTACTTTACTTTTGGACTTCAGCAAGTATAACCATGTCATTCTGGTACAGTCATCAATAAACGTTACAAACCATTGTGATCTACCTGAAGTAGTGACTTTGGATAGATCCCAGACATTAGAATGGGTAATCATAAATGGAAGTGGACTTTTATTTAAACGTAAGGAAAATGATGTGTGATAGCTTTTCGCAAGTTCACAAATATCACACTGAAGACTAGAATCATCAACAGTGGTAAATAAATTAGGAAATAACTTCTTCACATATTCAAATGAGGCATACCTCAAACATCGATGCCATAACTATATTTCATTTTTCTTTTTATCCCCCTCAGAACCATTGACTGCAAGAGCTTATCGTAAGCTTTTGAAACTCTCTGACTCTAAGTCCAATTAGTATAGCTTTTCTCGCCTAATACTGTAACCAATCGTCTTCCTGGTTTCAATGTCCTTAAACACACAAAAGTTAGGCCAAAAAATTACAATATAAGATAAGGTGGTCATTATTTGAGATACTGATAAAAGATTATAATCCAAGGATGGAACAACTAAAATAGAGTCTAAATTCAATGTAGTGGTGAGAGTTAATGAACTTTCCCCAATGACTGGGGTGAACTTCCATTGGCAGTAGATATAAATTTTTGTATGGAAGGATTAAGTAGAGAGACCTGTCTAGAATCAAATGTTATATGATCTGTTGCACCAGAATCAATTATCCACGTATTATCACAAACAGGAGCAGACATATTTAAAATCTTACCACCATTGTCTCCAGCTATTACCAATGACGAGGCTTTATTGTCAGTAATGCCATCCTTGACTTTTGTGTCAGCAATGGCTGCAATGGGGGGTCCTTTTTTCTTTGAGCGACTAAGGTCTTACCATTCCGGATATCCCACCAGCTCAAAACAACGACTTTTAGAATGGCCAGTCTGGTTGCAATGAGTGCATTTGTAAGAAGACATGTCCATAACATTTTTACTGTTGTTGAGTCTTATTTGTTAATTTTGATTGGATCGGTTTTAAGCTGTCATGGCATTGGCTTTTGATAGTCCGGAGTCACTTTTTAGAGTAGTACTACAGATAGCTTCTCGGCAAATCAAGAAATAACACGCCTCTAAGTTTGGAAGTGGGTCCATGTGCAAAATCTCTCTTCGGATCTCGTCAAAATCCTCATCTAATCCAGTGAGAAATATATGAACTCTCAATCGTTCAATGGTATTGCGATATACTTTGATATCATCTAGATCCTACGTAACCACCCGATCATGATGGTACAGTTCTTGGAAAATTTCAGTTAGCTCTACATAGTAGACAAATAATATTTTCCTTTTTTCTGTTTTGCTAAGAAGGCTTTCTGATTCAAAGTAAATACTTGTAACTCATCACTTCCATCATAGAATGCTTTGCAGAAGCTTTGTAGAAGGCATCCTAAATAACGTAGGCAGTGGGTAGGTGTAAATAACGCTTCATAATTTCAGGCAACATGGACATTAATAGCCATCGTTTGACCTTTGGGTTTTCAGTATACCATTTTTTATATCCTTCATCTGATTCCGATGATAGCTTAGTCTTACCATATATGTAGGAGATTTTATCTTTTTCAGCAATCTGCATTTTCATTAACTAAGACCAAATATCGTAATTTGTTTTTGTGAGTCATTTTTGCATGGAATACTCCTTTAGATTGTACTACAACAGAGACGATTTTTTTTTTTTTGAAATGAGAAAGTTCTTATTGCTGAAGGTCTGCAATTACAATTTTAGAAATAAAGTATGGACATGAATCACTCCAAACTTTATCCACTTGAGCACGAATTGCAAAAGAAGCTAGTTCATGGGCCACCATATTCCCTACTCTAGAGATATGGCGACAAGAGCCATAACCAGCAGAAGTAATGAAGAAATTAATATCCTTAACAATTGATGCTACAGCAGAATAAGGTTGGGGCCGATTGATAGCATTAATAGCAAGTAATGAATCGGATTCAATCTCATTCAATTTGATCCTGATGATTCAATATTTTGTTCACTCATCATTTTTTTTTTGTTTTTTTAATATATCCCTTTTTTTAAAAGAAATTTATAATAAAAAGCTAATAATACAACAGAAATAAAAAAATAAAAAAACGGTGTGGGATATATTTTCTCCTATCTAACAGATATATATATATAAAACTAAAAAAGTTAATGTGTGTATATAAGGTTACAGAATGAGGTACCGGGGGCAGCAGACTGGTGCTCGGTGCAGCAGCGGTGCGCGATGGAGATAGACCTCGGTGCAACGACTGGGGCGTGGTGCGTGGAGGTGCTCTCGGCGCAGCAGCAGCGGTGTGATGGAGCTCTCAGACTGGTGCTCAACGGTGACGAGGGACTGGTGCTTGGCGCAGTGGCGGTGCGTGCAGCGGGCGAGAGCTCTGGTGGTCAGTGCTTTTGGACTGGTGCTTCGACAAGTGGTCGGTGGGTTCGGCTGGTCGATGTGTTCGATTGTGGTGGAGGAGGCTCTCGGTAAAGGAGAATCTCGAGCACAAAATCGAGTTAGAGTTAATGGAAATCGAGCACAAAATCTGGTGCTGTTTTTTTTTTCCTGGTATTTCTACTTAAGGTGAAGAAATATATATATATATTTTTTTCATTGGAAATTTGCCGGAAATTTTAGAAAATCGGCTCTGATACCATATCAATTTGATGAATGCTTGTTTTCATTCATTGATTGTATTGAATAAGTATAAGGTATATATAGGAGAATTTGTGATCGGCAGCCTAAAAACATTCTTCTCAAAATAAGGAGAAACAAAACAGAGAAGAAAACAAGGAAGAAAACATGGACACTTTCTTGTCTATTTCGACAGATTTTCACTACATTGACAAGTGGAAAAATAGAAGAAAATTGTAGTAATTTATAATGCCACTACTATTTGGATAACTATTATTTTTATTTTTGAAAAGAAAAATTGCACGTAATCTTAAATGATTTGCTAGCCTTGATTGAATATCACTTCAACCGAAGAAATTTTTCCTCGAAAAAATTTAAAGGGCTAAGCATGAAATTTGAAGGTGTATAGCAAAGTTCAAAATTTTCACACGATTCAACAAGACTACAATTAGTTATTCTATTTTTAATTATAACTGATGCATGGCGTCATATGGGATTTCATCACCCATATATATATAATATATATAAAACATATGCATGCAATGACTTAATCAACATCCTCCTAAATTAAAACCCATAAAAAACCTTGAGGTTTTCTTTTCTTTTATACCTCAAAAAAAAATTGAGTTTTCCTCACGTCACGATTGAACATAAGGCGACCGGCCCGGTCCTTTTTCCTCAAACTTTGTTATTCAATGACCTCCAATACCCCTAGTCGTTAGAGCACATGAGCTACACATGCGTTTAAATGACTACATTTGATGGAAAATTCGGACAGAGGACTAACATGTTACAAAAATGGAAATCTGGGGAGTTTAAAACTACAAAACAATAAAAAGGCACTTAAGTGATACATCGAGGAAAGCATGGGACCCCAGGTAATATTAACTCCAAACAAAATTTAGACTTTGTTGTCCAACATCAGCATCAAACTCAACTATATATATTTACATACTTTAATATAAACCCTTCTTTAGAATGATTTCCTTAATCATTTGTTAGAAGAATGCTAAATAGGGTATTCTTTTTTCACATTATCTTTACATTCTCCCAGTTTCAATGGATTCCACCATCCAGTTTAATATTTTAATAGTATAATAGATCATAATGGAATCCACATGTCAAGTAATGAAACTAAACAATATAAAAAAGAGTACATTTAGTATTCCCTTTTTGTCATATATTGGAAACATATTAGGTTATTTTTTTAACAAATTAATTACATAAAATAAAAAATACACACTAACCTTTTAGAGAGAGGTGGCGACAGCAGCCACTGATGGAAGTGGTATGGCGGTGGCAATGAGTGGTGGCAACAACCTTTTAGAGAGAGAGAGAGAGTTTAGCATAGAGAGAGAGAGAGAGAGAGAGAGTTACAGTGAGAGAGGGAGACAGAGAAAAAGAGGAAAAAAAGAGGATAAAGAGAGAGAGAGCCTTATTGGACAGCAGCGGAGGGGGGTGCCGGAGTGGGTGGCGAGAGGAGAAAGAGGGATGGTGGAGAGAGAGAGAGAAAAAAAAAATCAGAAAAATAAGGAAGAAGAAGGCCCTCGGGTAGTTTTAACCTACAAAGTCTATAGCATCACTATAAAGTTATAAATGTCATCATTATAGACCCTAAATGATGTCGTTTTATTTACTTTTTTTTCTGGGCAAAAAAATGAGATGGCACAATTTGTTAGCCCAAATTTTACTGTGTTCTGTAGTAATTTAAAAATTATAATAGTGGCATTATCGTCACTTTTATAATTTAAATAAAATTAATTTTTCAGTTATAAAATGAAATGCGAATATAAAAATTTTATTATTGTCATTGCTATAGTGATGATATTTTCACGAACCTAAAAATTTTTCCTCCTTTTCCGTGCCAAGTTACTATAAACTGGCGCGGTTTTTTTGAAGAGCTTTATGCCGAGGACAACTAGATGTCGTCACTTTTCCTAAACTCAATAGCAACGACTAGTTATCGCTACTTTTTTTGTGCCAATATTGTAGCGACAACTATGTATAGTCATCGTCGTTGTTGTCCCATATAGAAATATTTGGTCAAATTTTATAATTTGACTTTCTATACGGATGACAACGGAATGTCGTCACTTTAGCGTAAATCTATAGTGACGACTAGATGTCATCGTTATAGCCCCATTTTCTTTTAGTGCTCTTGTAAATCTCCTTTCTTTGATCTTATCGACCACATGCTTCATTCTGCATCCGTCGTCGGATCAAAATTCAACAGTTGCCATCATCAACTATAACGATGATTGCTGTTTAGGTATGAAATTACTCTCAATCGTGTTTTCTCCCCCAATGACGGACATGAAACTACCTCATCTCCAATATACCCTCTGGTCATTAGAGTACATGAGTTTCACACGCGTTTTGATGGCTGATTCTAACAGAAATTAAATAGGACAAAGGACAAACAAAAATGAAAGTTTAGAGAGTTAAATGCTATAACAAAAATAAATGAGAACTTAAGTAATACATTGGAAAAAGTATGAGGACCCTAGGTGCCAGAAATGGGCACCGCAGTGTTACTGCGATTTCAGCACGTGCACAAGCCGAATTTTTACCATTTTGTAGCCACATGTCCACTCGTTTTTGGCCAACTTTAAGGGCTATTTTTAGTCCTTGATCTAATACTAATGGATGGTTAGATTTCTCCCTTTCTTAAGTCATCTTAGTGCCCTTTAAATACACACTTTAGCTTCCATTTCAAGTGTGAAGAGTTAGAAGAGGAGGCACATCTTTGAGAGCTAAAAATCCTAGAGAGAGAGAGCTTTGGAACTTAAATTTAAAGAGGATGCTTGAGAGAGATGCTTGAAGAATTAAAGGCTTGAAGTTCTACCTCCACAAAAGAGTTTTCTCTTCCTCTTTCTCACCCTAATCTTATTTGAATTTTGTATTGGGCATATTGTATAATTTGTTTAGAATTATGAAATTCTTTATGAGATTAGCTATGGGTTCTACTATGCTTGGATTGATTCTCTATCTTAGGATTTGATGTATCCTTTTTATACTTTGTTTTACATATTTTGTTAATTGTTGGCTTATTTTCCATTTTTAATTCATTTATGTTTCTCCTTGCTTATTGCCTCTAATTTATGTGGCCAATAAATTAGTTGAACTTAAGTTGTGATTTTGATACTTGAGAGAGTTTGATTTCATAAACTGGAATTGAGAAACATAGTTTAGGTTATTGTGAGACCGAGAGGAGATCAACACTTAGATAATCAAATTAGAAAGTTCTTAAGGGCTAAAACTTAATGAGTGCTTAGAGAACCGGGTTATATAGAGATATCAACTTGAGTACTTAGGTATATTGTCTCATTCGGCACTCGAGAGAGGGAATGAGGTTAGATTAGGTCTCTTGATTAGTGAATTTAATGGAATTAGGCTAATAATTACTTAATTTTACGAATTTAAAAATAATTAGGAGAAATCATGTCCTTAGTACATTAGTGCATAGTAATTTTCATATTTTATTTACGTAATTGTTTTTTTTAATCTTTATTTTTATTCATTTTATTTTAAATTCATTTAGTTTTGATGCCTAGATAAAATTAGGTTATAATAATTTTAGTACTTAACAATTAATCTAAAATCTAATATCTGTGGATCGACCCTTCTTGCCATTATGCTAGTTAATTCTAAGTTTTATTAGACTTGTTAGGTTAGTCAATATGAGGTAATTATAAATGTTAATTTGGTATTGGCCGTTTATTTCCAACGACATAAATGTATTTTTCATTATCAAATTTTAGCGCCATTGCCGAGAATCGAACACGGGTCACCCGCGTGACAGGCAGGTATACTCACCACTATATTGTACTACCTATAAGTTATTTAATGATGAACCTTTAGTTACTTGCCAATAAATTACTGAACATTAATAACGTTCTAAACATTCAAAACAATATTAACCAAAATAATTAAATCAATGGAGCTCCTTTTATTCGCAACACAAACATAGAAAGTACTATTTGACAATAAATTGCTTACAATGAGGAGCTCTAACGACACATATATTGTAACGCAGTTACACATACGATCTAAACCCTTTCCCATAAAAGGATCCGCCAAGCTCGAAAACACACATCATGCACACTAGCGCGCGCGCGCGAGAGACTTTCCCATGAAAATATCCCCCAAGCTCGAAAACACACATCATGAAAGAGAGAGAGAGAGAGAGAGAGAATTATTCGCAGTACCAGCCTTTTAATTAAGAGATTTTTTTATTCTTACTCCATGGGGGACTTAGATTTTTAATTTGAAGAACCATTACTCTTTGACTGCAATGCTTTAGCTAAAGAACTAAGCACAGGAGATGCGGGAGAAACATTAGCCTTTGGCCTTATTCCCTTGGCGCCTTGGGGTGGCTGCCTAGGATCATCGTTACCGTTGCGCCGGAAGTTCGGAAATCCCTTAGCGCCTTGGGGAGGCTGCTTAGGAACATCCTTACTGTTGATCTTGAAATATCTGAACCCCTTAAGATGTGCAGCCGTTGTCGTGTGCACAAGGGCAAACGAAGCAATAATTAGGCAGAAGAGTATCATGAGAGTGGAAGCTCTTGAGGCCATGTTAATTATGTGGATTCAGTAACTTATCAATATATTGCTTATTAAGCTCAGGGGTTGTACGAAAATGGGACTATTATATAGCAATGAGGTTTTTGTACGCTTTATTTTAGGCCTGCATATCTGAGGGACATTACAATGTAATGTATAGTTGTCTTACAGTTGTCTTTGAGTTGTACGTTTTGTTATTTTGCTTTAAAAATATTATATCTATGTTCTTTGGATTTTCTTATCTTTGTTCCCATAGAAAATTTAGATAGAATTAAGTACATGCTTGAATTTGATGGCCGGAAACTATATGTTCATTTCCGAGCGGAACGTACGTCTTTCCTTCCGGGAAAAAAAATGTATATGTATACATATATGTATATATTTGCTTTCTATTTTAGCCTTGATTAATATATAATAGTTTACTCACTGTCACTCTGTTTTATTTACGTTAGGATACTCTACTAAATATGTCCACTTTAAAGGACAAAATATGAACTGCATAATTGCTTTTATCAATATATATCTGCTTAAAATTTAATCAATTTATATGAGCTTGCCCATCACTATATTATCTAGAGCTTAACCCAAGTTATGTCATTAAATCAAAAAATAATTGCTACTGCGGCCTTTAGATCAAAATATTAGAGATTTGGGCATGCGACAAATATTAACGGTTACCAATACACTTTATTGCGTTTTAATCATGAAGTGTTGTTCTTCTTTTAATAAAATTATGCTTCCTTCCCCTTCTTGTATATGCATGTCTCCACTTGCGCATCAAATATCTCCTGGTTCAAATTAATAATAGATTTATCATTTTAATATTTCTGTCTTTGATTCTTGTTCTGTACGAGTATCCCAATACCCGCATTTTGATAATTTTTATTTCCTCTAAAAATTCTAAAATAACAAGGTCCGAAAAAACAAACATAAAAAAGAGTGGCATATATCTTTTTTCCGTTTCTTTTGGTGCTTAAAAAATCTGTTTTGGGATGAAGCCACCATATAGTAGAGTACTTAATTTCACTAATGTCTCTTGAATAATAGTTATTGTACGTGTTACTATAGCCTTTGAACCTGCAATTTAGATAGTAAGAGCCCCCTTGAACTTTGTCATTGTTATACCTTTGCCTCTTTGTTAATAATTGGATGGAATTTTCATAATTCGAGGACCAAACTAAGGGTACCAAAATCATACTTCGGTGGTTATTGGTGAAACTAACTTTCTAATTTGTTTTAAGGTTAAAAATCTCAATGTTATTTCAACATATAGTATAATATAATTTTTCTATGACATGATAAAATGAACCTTTTTTGACCAAAATTCTATCATCGACCACCAAGTTTGTTTGTTTGTTTTGTTTGCTTGCTTGTTTTGTTTTTTGTTTTTTGTTTTTTTTTTTTGGGTTTTGTTTTTTTAGGTAAAATACATAATCCCCTTTCAATTTTTGCTAACTTACACAATGCTGAATTTTTCCAATTAAAAAAAAAACCCTACCTTTTTTTTTTGAATAAAAAAAAACCCTACTTTTGTTCAATATAATTTTATCAGAAACTTAAGGTGAAAATTTTACTAAAACACGAGATATTTTTATTTCATCCCTTTATATGATAGGCCAAATTATTCAAAATTTGAAAAAAAAAATTATCAAGCTAGAATGATATAGTAATTATAACTTAAGGAAAGATATTGTATAATATATCTAACATTCGAAATAGAATATTGAGATTAATCTCAAAAGAGATTTTTATCATAAAATATGTACTTTATATATTAAAAAACGCCTCGAACTATAGTTTTTGTAAAATCCAAATTTTTACAAGGGCAAATATGTAATTTTTTGGGCTAATGGCAATTTGGTAAATAAGAATTTTTAATTATTTAAATTAAATGAATGAAGCCACAGTAAAGACTAGGTTCATTTGGGGTTTAAAATATAAATATTTATTGAAATGAGGGACTTAAATGAAAGAATTTTTTAAAAACTGTGGCCAAAGTAGAAGTTTTAAAAGATATTCGGTCAAATCAGGGGCTACCACGTGTCCCACTAGCAACAGTACCCCTCAACTCCCATAAAATTGCCCAGAGGCCCTTCTTCTTCCTTGTTCAAATGCCCAAGAGTCGAAGCTCTGTTCTCTCGCGCAGCCATCACACCGCCCGTCCTTGTCGCCGATGCGCCTACTAGCGTGATCCAGCAGCCCTCGACGAGCAAGCGAAGCTAGGCCCCGCCGTGAAACATCGTTGGACGCTGCCAAAAATCGCACCTGAAACTCGGTTTTTGGGCCACCTGATCTTCGCCGGACGTCGTCTCGTAGTATCACCAGCACGTCTGGACTCCACTCGTCATTGCGATCATTTCTCGACCAGTCTTGGTCCTCAACTCACCGCTGGTAAGATTTCGTCCGATTTGGCCATTTTTCTAATATATTTTGTGGCATTTTTATAATTTTTCGTTAGAGAATTATTTTGCCCGAAATAGTTTACACGGCGTTGTAGAGGACGAAAACTCATGAATAAATGCGGGTATTAGGCATTAAAATGGTATCCAGAAGTGTGTTAATTTTCGGCTTGAAAAGTGGACATTTTTCAAATAAAACCCCCAAAACAAACATTTTTGTAAGTGTCAGATATTAAGCCCATTTAAGACTCGGGAACTTGAAGCTGATTTTTGACTTTGAATTTAGACTCAATGAGGTTGAGAGACGAATTTTGATATATAATCTCACTATATTTCGACATGAAAATCAAGGAACATGGCTTGTGAATGGTACTATTTTGCGTGTCACGGGATGGGTCCTGCACCGGGGCCTATTTTTGACAAATTACATATCTAATCTAGCATTTTTGAGTTCTCTGAATTCAATAGTGATCTCCGTTTTTCAATCTGAGACTCCGTTGGAATTAAAAATCACTTTTTCAAGTGAGCTTACCGGGATCTCAAAAACGACCGTCCAAACACTCAAGTAACCAATGAGAGATTTTTCGAGCATCGTTAGCTTAGTATTGCTAATATCTTGATCTAGGAGTTCGATTACCTGATTTTATATCTGTTTTGATTTATAATTGCATTAAAACATACTTATGAAAAATCGTGACTTTACGATAATTTGATAAATCATATTAGATTATACTGGGATTGGACTGTGTGGATTTTTATACATATTTTTAAATTGCGATTATAGGGTAAAACATCGATGTGCCGCCCATGTTACAGTAAATCTCAAATATATGCCAAGTGCAATTTTTAAAGTATGATTTGATTCGTGGATGCACAGTTATTGTGAACTATTACATATTATACATGAATTATTACATATTGTACATACCATACGATCACACACTTGAGTTCCATTATTGCATCACTATAGTTTAGATCGCTGGTGAGTTGCTGCAGCACTAGGTGGAAGACCTAGGCTCCTGCGCAAGTTTTTGTTGATATACTTTCGGGTAGTATCAGGATGCTGGGTACCTCTGCTACAGAGGTATTACAGGGCCGTGATGGAAGGATGAAAGCTCACTCTTATATCTTGTTGATGTACGATATATACAATGATATGGATTTGATTTTGATTTTGAATATGTGAATATTCTGTATTTCAATTATTTATAAACTTGATTTATAAATAGATTTTAAAAGTACTAACTATGCAGATTTGAGAAATTACATCTATTCAAAAAGGTAATTGAATTCTTACTGAGCATATGAATGCTTACTCTTTATTTTTTTACTCTCAAGTAGTACTCAGTGTGACCTTGTGAATTCAGGAGCAGAGTAGTGAAGAGCATTGAAAGATCTGCTTTGTTAGATATTACCAAATAATTAATTAATTGATTAAATTAATAATTAATTAATTATTATTATAACATGCGGATAAAATATGTTGCAACAATGAGTGCATATGTTGCAACAGAACATAAAAAGTAAAGAAATGAATACAAGACGTTTTTAACGTGGTTCGGACCTCTCCTACTCCACGGGGCCACGCCCAGAGATTAAACAAATTAGTAAAGTATCAAGATTACAAACACCAATTGACTAACGCAATAAANCATACAAATCCCTTGGACTTGGTGAGCTTTTATAGATGAATTTCCAGCCCCAATTTCGTGCTTTCTTAGTGTGAAAAGGCTGAAAATAAGAAATGAATGATTTATTACGAAATCTGTTGTCATTCCTTATTTGGACAGTCTGAAATCTGTTGCAATAGCTTTCATAAATCATTCCTGAAAAGTGTCCAGGTGCATAGAGAGAAGTTCTCCACGATTTTGGCTCTTCTTAATCAGCTGAAATCAC
This sequence comes from Trema orientale, assembly GCA_002914845.1. Taxonomy (NCBI): domain Eukaryota; kingdom Viridiplantae; phylum Streptophyta; class Magnoliopsida; order Rosales; family Cannabaceae; genus Trema; species Trema orientale. The sequence continues at coordinate 1,296,683 of JXTC01000023.1, read as the reverse complement.
TCTTATTTACCTGCAAAAACTTTCCTTAAGGGCAAGGATTGATTTCACAATTAATTGGAGTCAATCAAAATTAAATAGGAGAATTTTCCATAAACAGCACAATCTTTTGCAACAGATTCTGCCTAAAAATCCTGACAGCTCATCAAATTAATTATATTAAATTAATGAGGACATATTTTGCACCATAATGGACGAAATAATATCTTGATTCTGCTTATACACCTGTAAAAAATCATTATCCAAGATTTGAGGTAATAAAGAGCAAGAATCAATCTAAAAATGGAAACTTAATCAAAGGAAAATTGAGATAAAATATCTCAATTAATTAGGCCTAGCTTAGTCATGAAATTCCATCAGCAATAATCCCTATTAACCTTCTAGAAACGTTTAATAAGGAAAATTAGGCCAAAAGATGCAAGAACAAAAAATTTTCAAAATTGGATTTTCGGCCTGTGTAAATTCGTTGCGAGCAATCCTGTAAATCTGTTGCAACAAGTGTTTTACAACATCAGCAGACCTGTTGCAACAACTTGTTAGTGTTCTTACAACAACTTGAGTTTATTATTTTTTCCAATTGTTTGCCAACACTTATCAATGTCTTGGACCTAACAATCTCCCTCTTTGGCATCTACTTGGCAAAATCAATCACAAAACTGAAACATAACTCAAGTTCAAAAACACCTGCAAAACCACATGATTAATTTCCAAAAAACATATCCAAAAATGCTCTCCCCCTATCAAACACAATCATATACCAAAAAAAAAAAAATGAGAATTAAGGAAAAGCATAAGACATAAATCTCCCCCTGAAAAAAAACATAACCAATGAACACAACCAAACAGTTTTGATATCTCCCCTTTTTTGTCAAGAGAGATCCAAAGTCTTAGGAAACACACCCAACATAATCAAAGTAAACTTGAAAACACCAGAGACTAAAAGCAATTCAGAAAAGAAAAATGTTCATTGTCCAAATCCTGCAATGATCAAATCAAGATAAGCTCCTCTTGTATTTCTTCAGCTGTGGCTGGTCAGCATCTGTTGCAACAGCAGGAGAAACGGGGGCAACAGGCTGAGAAGAGCTAGTTGGAGGAGTAGCTACCACAGAAGATTCTGCAAGCACAGTTAATTTGGCCAAGATATCAAGCTGCACTTTCTCCATGGCTTCCATTCTTTCACGTTGTTGAGCCTGATCAGCTTTCAATGTTGCCAAGTCTGTAGAACCAGCAACGTTAAAGCTGTATTATAGTTAGTAACTAGAAGAATAAAATATAAGCATGTGTTCCACTAGAAAAATATATATATTTATGCATGTTTTATCTCTCTATAAATATATACATATCTAATATATTTGTTCTGTGCCTCTGTGGGCCTGTGGTTCAATGGTTGAGCTGTGTAAGCGTAGGCATTTATATTTCATTCTATTTTAGTCTGTACATTATATTGCTCCAATCTATACTTATATAAGTATACATTAAAGTATTCCCCCACTATGTAATACACAGTGTCATTGCATGTGAACTTATTAAATTTTAAAGAACTTAATAAAACCGACTAATAACTTGATAAATAAAATTTCACATTTTAATAAGTGCAAAAAAATTAGGGTTCGTTTATTCAAAAACAAAATAATAATAAAAGGTGATTATATATTGGTGCCCCTTAATATATAACTAAAAAGACTAAATTAGACACAAATGCCACTTTTAGAATGCAGGATAAGGATAGAATTGGATTTGATTAAATCAATTTCATGTTTGGTACATGCATATACGAGGAATTGGATTGGATTACAATAATTTACTCCAAATATAATAATCCTAGAAGGGGATAATCTTGTCCTCTTGAGAATTTGGGATTGAGAGGGATTAAGAATTTGGTTAAAAATAATATAGAATGTTTTTGAAGTAGTAAAAAATAGTACTTTTCGAAATTAAACTTTAAAATTGGTATTTTTGAAATTAACCTTTTAAAGTGATAAATAATAAATGGTATTTTTCGAAATATTTATTTAGAAGTCGTATTTTTACAAATAATTTTGTAAAAAAATGATTTTTTTTTCCAATATTAAGTTTTAAAAATTGTTTTTTTAAAATATATTTCTAAAAGTGATATTTTTATAAATAAATTTTAAAAGTGATATTGTTATAAAAATTGAGTTTTAAAAATGGTATTTTCATAAATTAAATTTTAAAAGTGATATTTTTCTAACTAATCAAACCTAAAATTTGTTATTTAGTTAAAGCTATAAAGTACAGATGATAATCCTATATTAACAAAAAGTAGTATAGCAAACATTGGATATGATTAGACTATAATTCTATCTTATCCTATCAAATTCAATCTAATCTAATCTTTTAAAATAGTCTAATTCAATTTCATCATATCCTGCATACCAAACGAAGTCAAACAATATAAAATATATCCATCAAAAAAGAGTATAAAACCTAAAGTACAAACTTTTTTTTAATTGGAATACATTTAACACCTATTCTCTATTTTATCTCTTTTCCTATAAAATGCACCGCTTTTTTATATTATTGGAAATACATTTACCACCTTTCCCTTTTATCTTTTTTCACGCTTGACTAGTCCTTCCCTGCAACTCATCATCCTCTCCGTATGAAACCACAAAATTAGAAACCATTTCTGCGCAATTCTTTAATGAATAATACCGAATATAAAGAAGAAGTATAGCAGAAAGTTTCAAATACCCAAAAGAAAACAATACGGTTTCAAAAGAAAAAAAAAAGAAAAGAAAACAATACAAATGTTTAATAATTTAGTTCAATAATTTATTGAAGATTCGTAAAAGTAGAAAAAAAAATAATATTTCTTGACTTTCTTTTTTGAGTAGATATATATATATATATTTTTTTGTCTTTCTTTCTTTCTTTCCAATTACAAGATTATTTATTATACTCTTTTCTACTCTGGGCTGGTTTGCGTACTCAGATTGTTGTTAATTAATACTTTCAATGCCATGAAAATTTAAAAAAACAAAAAACAAAAAACAAAAGCAAGAGTTAAATAAAAGCTATAATTAAATATAAGCTAAAGAAATTATGGCAATAAAAAAAAGAATGCAAAAAGCGGATGAGAGTTCAACAAGTTTTTCATACAAGAAAGAATAAAAAATAAAGTGCTTGTGCCCAAAAATGGATTAAGAATCAGCTATAGACTAAAGCAGAACATGGGTGTGGATATGGAAGCAATTTGTACAATATATTCCAAATTTTTAATTTTGCAATCTGCATTCTTTAATTTTGCGATTTGTACAATATTTATAGTTGTTTAATTTTGCAATTCGTCCTTTTTAGTTTTTTCTTATTCTTTTTTTTTTTAAAAAAAAAAAGTGTTGCCTTACTATAAGGTAGGATTCCAAATAAAATTATGCCACTTTTTTCGTTTCTCTTCTCACCCATTTTCTAAATAGATTACCCCTTCATGAAAATTCAAATTCAAATTCAAATTCAAATTTAACTTATCGCCCCTGTTTTTTTTTTTCCTTTTCTGAAAGAAGCTTATCGCCCCTTAATTTTAAAACTTCGTTAGTTTAACTATTAATGAAAATTTTACAAATATTAGATTCACACTTTCTTTCTTTTTTTTTTGAAAGAAAATAATTTCATTAATACTTACATTTTTTTTAAAGGAAATAATTTCATTAATACTCACATAAGAGTTATAATAGCTAATCGGTTACATATAATCTCTTACCATGAAAATCAGAAGATTCATAAATTTAAAGATAAAAACTCTTTTAAAGATTTCGGAGCACTGATGGTCCCAGACGACAATCTTGGAGAAAAATCCTATAAAAGATAAATTAGAGCTCTTTAATGGCTTGTCTTGATTCTTCTCAACCCGAATTGGCACATCTAATTGATTTATTGGAGGAGATTTACCAACTCCAACTTGTCAGAGTAATTATCTCTCCAAATCTGAATCAAAAATGATAAAGATTTGAGGATAACACACTCTTGAGAAATAAAACTTAAAAGCAATATAAACCACCACAGATCTAGAACTCGGTATACTAAGACCTCCCTAGATGTAGATCTTGGAGGATTATTTGACAATAAAATTAAAAAAAAAAAAGAGAAAAACCCATACCAGAGAGAGGAAAAAACCCCTCCCCGGTAGGGGGAAGAACCTGTTAGTGAAGGAGTGGAGGAGAATTAGCTTCACACTTTCTCAAAACCCTCACTTTGTTTTCTTCCTCTTTTCTCCTTGTCTTTATCGAGATTGTGATGTAGATTAATGTAGATCAAAGTAATTTTGACAAAAATATTAACATAATTTTTCCTTAAGAACAAAGAAACATAATTTTTAACCATGAAATATAAAACAAATATTATCCTTAAAAATGGAAATATTTTCTTTTATGACTGTCAACTTGTATAATGAGAATAAACTACGTTCTCAAAAAAAATTATAAACTCTACTCGAAAAGAAATCATATTAAGCTTTCCAAAAAAGGAAAAAGAAAAGAAAATTTCCTTTTAAAAAAAAGAAAAAATAACTTTTAGTCTGTGCATTTAATAGTATTAAATATTTATATTAGTTTTGTGCTTTTTTTTGTTTTTGAAGGGTATTATTTTTGTGCATTTATTAGTGTTAAAACTTCGCATGTAAAGGCAAAACCGACTTTTTAGTTACCGTTTCCATCCTTGTCATCTTCTTCTCATATCATCCTTGAACCAATAATCATTAATTTTTTTAATGATAGGGCAATTTTAGGGAATCTCTATCAGGTAGTGGGTTCCCCACGAGGCACTGATACTCCTATTTAATATGATCCTAAATAAGGTAATTATGTTTTAGTCCAAATTAGTCCATTTAAATACCTAATTTTTTCAGAAAAGAAAACTCTAATCCTATGATGTGTTTAAAAGTACCTTTTTTAGATTTTTATGTACTCAATTTTAAGTCCATTTGAAGAAATTAAAGAAAAAAAATAGAAAGACTAAAAAGGGGAGGAAAAAAACTAAATTTAGCTCATAGAATTTTCTTAAATATTGCTCGTCTGAACAAGATTTTGGCTCCATCACTATCTAAAGATCACTTATATTCGAAATTCACATGACAAAGTAACCTCCTGGGATGCTTTGGGTTACTAAGGGCTCGTTTGGTATATTTATCCTTCCAACTTTCTGTATAAAAACTGTTTTTAGATTTAAAGAATAGATTTGAATCATATACCAAACCCGTCTAAGTAACTAAAGATAGTTACTTTACATCAATATGATTAAAAATATAGTAGTCTGGTAATCAAATAAGTTATTTATTATTATCATCTAATGGTCATCTATGTTTTGAATTCATACGATAATTAAAGTAACCTATTAAAATACTCCGGGTTACTATAACTAAAACTAATTATATTAGATCATAAGATTAAAATAAAGGTAGCTAGCCTAGTAATTAACATAAAGAGGAGTATTATAACCATTCTGTTTTTTAATTATTATGTTTCATTGCTTGGCATGAGTAAAATGTAAGATTTTTAAGTGGAGGCCACAAGAGAGGTCCTAAATCCTAATATTATTCCTCTATTAGTTGTGTACAACTCAGCAAGTACTAATAAAATTTTTACAATTTTCTATATCTTAGGAACGGTATAACAGATCATAACTATACTAATCTTTAATTGACTGTTCTAACAGAGTCCGACGTTGCTCTAAGAATGCAGTGGGAATAAATACAACTGACGATTATTTAAACAAGGGAATTTAGAATCAGTTGACTTGAGAATAATTTAGGAATGTTATTGCTTCACGAGGTCTATTTTTTTCAGTATAATTAAAGTGTGATTGGCCCTAAAGGACTAAAGAATGACTCTGACTTATGATTTTGTTTAAGGTTTTTGTCACAGTCTTTAGGTCTTTTTAAAATGATATCAATAATATAGGCTCCGTTTGTTTTACTCATTCTATTCCATTCAAAAAGAAAACTTATTAGAATGAGTGTTTGTTTCAATAATTCCAGTTTTTCCATTTAAATAGTCTTTTAGAATAAGTTTTTGTTTCAATAATTCAATTTTCTCATTCAAATGGTCCATCAGTCACGTCAACCATTCGAATGAGTTTTTTGTGTCTCGGAATGAGAATAGAGCCTAGAAGATATTTTTGAATGGTCTATTCTAATGTCTCCCATTCTAATTACCACTCATTTCACTTTATTTCACTTCAAATGTCTCACATTCCAATTATCACAAATTCTATAATTTCTATTTAAATATACGCATTCAAATGGGTGAACCAAATAGGCCCATAATGTTTCGGATCCGGATCAATCAAATTTTAGCTAAGGCACAACTGATGCAATAATGGCCTGCATTAATACAGAATTTTTATGTAGCTACTAGTTAAATCTAATGCTAAAATAGAGCATCGACTAATCAAATTCATGCCTGCGTCAGTGCTAAGAGAAAAGTCCAACGTGGAAAGTTTACATAGTAGTTAGTACACACCAATACTTAATTAAATATATATGTCTCCAACAAAAATTCCAACTCTATCTATTGGCATAATTTTATTTTTTTTTTTGATAAAAATGGGTTCCTCAAACGAATATCATTAATTGAAGTAAAAAGCTTCAAATTACAATGTAAGCATAAAGATTATAATTTCAAACTCTTCAAAGAAAGAGATGAAAAATGGATGACAAATACAACGAATAACAAATGTGTGGGTTACCCTAATTCTTCAAGAGAAAGAGATAACAAGGACCACTAGCAATCTATTGCCTTCAACACTTGCTACTAGCTGCATTCTTGGCGGGGTATACTATATGAGGCCAGCACCAATTCAGATCCAAACCCGTGGAAAAGAAAACAAAATAAAACTGACCATTAAACAGATCTAGGTCTAAGAAGAAATCTCAGATTTAAGATCTAGACCAAACTAAAATATACACAAAAAATGGTACTATAAACCGGATCTAAATCTGGATTTATTAAAACTATAAAAGAAAAAGAAAAATGAAGCAAGGGGAGGAGGAAGAAAAGGGTGATCAGAAGAGGAAGCCAGAGAAAGAGAAGGGAAGACCCCTCTCTCCGACCTCCAATAAGTAGAGCAACGCTGATTTTTTTGTTTTGTTTGGAGGAGGTAGAGAGAGAGAGAGAGAGAGAGAGAGAGAGAAAAAGGGACTAGAATTGGCATAATTTCTTTTGTGTTGTAATACAAGTTGGCATAGTTGATATAACTGTTGATCATTGAGAAGTTAATAAATTTTGAATAACAAATTGACTTGATACATAATCAACGGAAATAGTATATAGAGGCACAAAAAAGAAAAAGATAATTACAGTTTTTATATCTCGTATTTTGACCGTTTATTCAGTTTATATCTTATATTTTGGCTATTATAAACAGTGACTTTCAGATTTAGAACTTGTAAAAAATTTTTACATCTCTAATCAAACACTAATTTTAACCAATATGTATGCCAAAATACCCTTTAAATTTAAATTATATATACGTATATTTGAAAAGAATTTCAAATTTAGAATTTATCTAAAATTGATAAATACGTTTAAAAATAATATTAATATTTATAGGTTTTTGTTCCTTTTTAAGTTTTTTTTTATTATTTGTTCTTTTAACTATTAATTTAATAAGTTTTAAATTTAAATTAAGTTGTAAAATGTATATAAATGACTGTTTTGCTAAACTCAATGTTCAAAATTGGAGTTTGACCTAGAGAGATATAAATTTTTGTAGGTAAATTGACCTAACACTTAAGAAAAACATACATACATGCAAAAATTATGGAGAAACACATGATCATATCATGAGTGCAGCGGAAAAATAGCGGATTTAGGTTTTAAAATTTTTACATGAAAACAGTTTTCGTAACCATAGAATATGCATATATCATATACAGGATCATGTATAACATAAATCAAATCTAGATACAAAACCCTAGAGATGAGATTATGGTATACCTCTTGCAGCGTGCTCCTCCTTGATCTCCTTGTTGATGGTGATCAAATCTCCAATCCTAGATCTTCTTGTCTATGCTCTTGCTCTTGGTTGATAAGGTGAGTAGGCACCAAGTTGAATCCTTTGTTGGAGAATGATCAAGAACACCTTCTTGATCGTTTGGAATACCGAGACTTGAGATGGGACTATGAGATTACAAGAAACTTTTTCTCTCCTCTCCTCTCAGCCTTGGCCGATTTTTCTCTCTCTTTCTCCCTGTGTCTATGCGTGTCGCACCTCTTTTTTTTACTGTGCAATTTTTTCTCTCATATATCTTATATATATGGGGCCCAAAACTGCTAATCCTAGTCCAACTAGGATTGGGGTTGTTCTCCAATTTGGGCTTTGGGTGTATTTTTATAAATATGTCCAACTCATGAAACTTATTTATAAAAATACCAATATCTGTATAAAATCATTATTTTATATAGTTTCATGAAACTAATTTCACAAATACTACCACCCAATTAATGAGCTTTATTGAGTTAGACAAAGGACCTAATGGATCCAAATAATCTAAGCTCTAATAATATGATAAATACATAATAACTCTTATTATGGTATTTATATAGATACTATTAGTAAAGGGGACACTCCACTAAAGGCCTAATACTGTATTCTTAGATTAGATATCATGCCTTTTATAGAGATTCAATCAACTAACCTTGATTAAAAGATCTATCTAGCATATTCTATACCACATATAGAATTCCTATACAATGCCGTAGTTGGATAGGTGAAATTACCGTAATACCCCTCTAACACATATTTACCTTTAAGTTACCATCTTTCTATCAAGGAATAATGTTGTCGATAATTTTGTTCTCAATGACCATTTAGACAAAATTATCAACCAATTCACAAAGTGAATACTAAGATCTTAGATTTAATTATTCCATGAATCTTGAAAGATCTTAAAGTGGCATTAATGTATAGTGTCCTTAACTATTTGGTGTTCCCATCAATTCATAAATCATAACCTCCAATATGCCAGAGTTCGCCTCTAATTTAACTGAGGCTAGTCTTTTAACAAATCAAAAAGTTACAACCCATGAAAGTAAATCCAATCAAACATCAAGGATTCAGATCTACATGCTAAGAGCTAGTTTGTGGTAATATAAGAATTGAGTTACGGTACTCCAATTCTTTATATTATCTGGTCCAGCTCAATACACATAGCTTATTTATGTTGTACTAGTGTTTCTATCAGAAGTCAGACACTTCAATGATTTGAGACACATCATTCCCGTTGAGATAGACAAACACTATAATATTTAGTAAATAAAGTATTTTTTCTTTATTTACAGATTGTGAACTAATTCATTTAGACTTAGATAAAAAAACAAGTCTCCCTGTAATTAACACTTAATCATGTTTGTTTCTTTATACACAAGTAAAGTCATGGAATCTTTTTCAGATAAATAAACTATTCAACTGAGATAGTTAAACTATTCAACTGAGATAGTTAAACTATTCAACTGAGACAGTTTAATCTAGCAAATATCATAATTGCATATAAGAGAAAGTTGTTTACACTAAAAGAGTAAAATTAGAAATCTGCTTTTTAGGACAAATATCCCAACAAATTTGTCACAAATTTCAAATATGAAGATTAATATAGATAATAACCAAAACACAAGATATAACCTAAATAAACAGTTAAAAAGCAAGATATAAAATATAATTAACCCAAAAAAATATTGAGAATTGGAAAAAGAAAAAAACAAAACAAAGGTAATAATCTTCAGTAGGGAAAAGATTGAAAACCCATTTAAAATGTAAATAAAAAAGGATCAAATCAGTTGGGGTAAGGGGCATTGCGTAGTTCTAGTTAGTGATGCTAATCATATCATACCAACTAAAGACAGAATGTTGAGAATAACCTCCCAAATAAAGAAGCAATTGAAACAATGCAGAAACAATAAAATAGAATATAGCAAATTAAATATAAGATTTAAAAATCAATGTGATTCACCCAACTTACACTACGTCTACCGAGTTATTATCGATCTTCACTATAGGGAAAAAAGAAACATTTACAATTATTTACAAAGACTTTCCACACTCTTTTCTCACCCCAGACCTGGAATACACCTAAGATAAAATTTTATTTTCTCTAACTCTCAATAATAAAACTCTCAATTTTACTCTAACTTTCTTGGTACTTTTCACTCACTTTGGGACGATTAGAATGAAGAGAGGAAGTCTCTCTTTATAGGCTTAGGCTTATAAACCCTTCCATCAATTCCTCATATTATGACTATTATAATTATGAATGGCAATTTTACCCGCTAACCCGTTTACCCGCGGGTACCCAACCCTAATAGCACAAGTAATACTCGAATATTCGAGTAAATAGGTTTGGGTATGGGAACTAATTGAAAAACCCGACCCAAGAACGGGACGAGTATGGATATAAGAGTACCCGCCTCGAGAACCCGACCCAATTATTTATTTATATATATAATATTAGGTATATGTATAATTTATGTAAAACACACATAAATAAATATTTATATATAAAAATTAGGTTGTATTATTGACGTGTTACTAATTTTAGGATATGATATTGTCATTAGATTTTTTTCTCTTTAAATTCATCTTTCTTTTATTTTTCAAATTATTCAAATAATAGTTTTTTATTTTAAGTTTTTTACCGGGTATGGGTACCCGCGAGTACCGCCTACCTATGCGGGGAATATTCGAACCCGCCTTGCCAATTTAAACAGGTAAATAAGGTGGGTATGGGTTTAATTTTTTTTCTGTGGGCAGATAGTCATACATGCCCTGAACCCGACCCCGTTATCATCCTTATGTATAATACATTGTTCGTATGCAGTATTTTGGCTAGCCAAAAAATTAATGGGATTTCTCATTTTATTACACAAAGTATACATGGTTTGTAAGATGTCTACATACGACAACATAGACAAGTTAAGTGTTACACAATTTGTATGTACGTAAATTATGCTGCAAGTATACGGTGTCAAGTTTTGTAGTAAAAATATAAATATGGTTATTGAATCTATGGAGATTGAAATTAAACTTTACTAAGCACTTGTAATTGAGTAATCCTAATTTTATCTAGAGAATTCAATTAAATAATGATTAAAGAATAACTAAGGTAAAATTGAAATTACAAAAACTCAAGAATTAAATGTTAAGTATAAAAAGAATCAATGTGGTAGCAAATAACAATATGGTGAAAATGCTATAGGTTTGATTTTACTTAACTATCCCCTATATCCTTCAATTCTCAATTTAATTCTAACACAATTTCAATGTGATTAGAAACTAGAACCCTTAAGTATTTCTACTACCTTTTTCAAGAGTTAATAGAAAACTATCTTCAATTCTCAATTTTAATATCTCCATTCAAAATTGAAGAACAAAAGTCCATTAAGTCTAATGGCTCTTAAATAAGCTTCAAAGGTTAAATAGGTTTTCTCAAATACTATATAATTCTAGGTTGTGTCATTCTCCAACCAATTCCACAATCTCACTTTCTCAAGTCAAAATTCTACAATCAAAAACATCCCAAAGATAGCCAATCACTTGAGAAGCAATAAGAACAAGAGTAATACAAATAACCAAGTGAAATATTCATAAACTTAAAATTGAGAATTAAGGCATAGGTTCAAGTCAAGTTACATCATTCCTCTAGACAAAAAGCTTAGATCATGGTAGAAAAGAACAAACACAATCCAACAAACATCAACATCAAGAGAATAAAAAGAAGAGAAGAAGAACTTTTTTGGATTTTGATGAGATTCTTTTCACATGCTCCTCTTCATTCTTCTTGTTCCTTGAAAGCAGCTGCCAAAGCTCTGAAAAATGCCTCCTAAGATATCCTCGTCAGATCCTAAAAAATCCGTTTTATATCCCCTCGGTGGCTAGGTCAAATCAGGCCAAAAGGGCCAAAACACGTGCCAGCGCCACCGCATTGAGAACATGTTCGTATAGAACCACAGAAGTAGAGTAGCGCCATAGTGCTACCTGCACAGTGCTGCGGCGCTATGGGTTCTGGAAAAATTTCTAGAATCTTGACCGTCGCGGCGTTGCATGCACAGCACTGCGACGCTTGAGCTTCTGCCTAAAGCGCCTCGTTTTTCACCTCGACAAGTTATTGAACTTGCCCAATGCTTCCACAATTATTTAAAACCTAAGAAAAATAAATAAAAATACGAAAACGAAGAGAGACATCAAGGAAATTAAGTAAATAAAGAAATATAAACATGATCAAATAGGTGAATAAAATTCACTTATCATTAAGGCACATTTGTGTCTCGTATTATACTATTGTCCAACCCGCATTGTGCTTGTGTTATTATCAGTACCTTCATATTTTTCATATTTAATTGTGTCTAATTATATCCATTTTCATTCCTAGTTAATCATATCACATCAATTTAATTTAAATTCTTTTTATATGCTATTTGTCCCTAGTATTAGCAATTTTATGTATAATGCCCATACTATACATGTACAGATTATTTTTCAAATTATACATCCAAATTAAATATACTTATAAATACTCATACTTTTCATTGAAAGAGTATTATAGATGTATAATAAACATACGTATATTTTAGCTGTGTATGATACTTTTCACCGATTTTGGTTTCATTATCTAAAATTTAATTTATTTTTATCCTAATGATTTTTTTTTTCCGTTATTTACCATATATTAAAAAATTTACAAATTTTACTTTGAACAATATAATGTTTAATCAATTTTCAATAAGTAGTATATAAATATTTATAACCAATCAAATTAAACTAAGTTACGTACGTGCGATTGTAAGAGAATCAAACCTGTTAAGGGTGATTTCTCCAAACCAATCAGAAAAATACATGCATCAAAGACAGAAACGACACGTCGTTGAAAATTCCTAAAACGACCTTAAGCCACTATGAGCCGACCAGGCCCATGAAATTATAAGTCCAGGTGATGACCCTACCCTATAACCTGTAATGACAAGCGAAGCAACACCTGAGGGGCAAAGTAGCTAGAGGGGGACCAAATTCACAAACGAGACGACCAGCTCTAGGTCGGCACTTATATTTCATGATGACCAGGTGAGCACCCCTAACGGAAGGTCAACAAGAGATCATTGGAAAAATGGCCGACCACCAAACAACGGCGTTGTTCCGACCAAGTAATAAGATATGGACGACATAACTTATGGAGAGGCCGACACTTGGCCCAATCACACATTCTTTTCCATACAAGTGAGTAGATGAGATTCTCTTCCATCTTTTCAAGAATATGTGGACATCAACCCTCCTAACACTTTAGGAACTACAAAACCACTATAAATAGTCTCATGCACCTGAAAGAGTTAAACCGCGACAAAATTCTAAAACCCTATTTGTCTCTTTGCCTTTTCTCCTTATATGGTTCCTTTACTATCCATTTACTATTTATTAAAATACTTTATTGAATACATCACTCATTACCTTTTTGTGGAGGAGATTTGATAAGTATCACACCAATACCACCCCCTATCAGTTAGTGAAAAGTCCATTTATAATATTCTTTCAAGGTTGTACAGACCACACCTATATCAAATTTAGGTTTTGGCATCATTTGAGAAAGAATCGCTCAAAGACGTATGGCGCGTATTAGTTCACCGACCAAAATCTACCCCGACAAAAGTCTTCTTCCTAAAATGGTAAAAAAAATTGCTGATTTTTGATCGTAAAAAATCTTCAAAAATTAATTTTCAAAAATACAACTTTCATTAACATTTTATCGACAATGTCCGTTTTTATTTTAAATTATATCAAAAATACTTAGATAAAAAATATCACATTTTCGTAAAACGATCGGAAAAGGTTGAAAATTATTGAAAATTTTTTTTACCATGATCGCGATTTTTTCTTAAAACTAGCAAAAATAAATCCAAAAGTAAATTTTAACACATAAATTAATTAATAATATCTTGAACTTATTAATAACCAATTTTAAACTGTACCCATTGAATGTAAGTTTGATCTTTAAAATGTTTTTATAGATTTGAAAAATTTTAATAGAGAGAATATGCTTTTGTTTTTGAAGAGTATTTTAGCCAAAGAGCATATATTATCTAATTTCTCCCTAATGTATACGAGCATTAAATCGTCACATGTTGTTCTTTTAAAAGGTCTTAAGTCCGCAGCTTGTATTTTTCTTTTTTTTTTTCCTTTTCTATTTTTTTTGGGTGGTTGGGAATCCAAGACTCTTGTACTTGTGTAATTAGTGTATCAATTATGTGTATATATATATATGTGTGAAAAAGGTCGTTGAATTGGATTATGGGTGCGATGGACTTAAAGATTAGGAAATGAGTGAATAAATGGTCGTTGCCTGACAATCAAAATCACCGATGCTGAGAATTAATTTCTTCGTCACTGTCTGATAACGAAAAGAGAAAAAGAGAGTGAGAGTGAGAGAGAGGAGGACGAGAAAAACAGAGTGGGGAAGGAAGAAGGTAGTCCTGTCCAGTAAAGGGGCAAAAGAGTCAATTCATATAAAAAAGTGATAAGAGATTATATGAGAAAAAAAAGAGCTGTTATGTTTAATTAATGAGCGAAAAGAAGTGGCTTACGATAAATTATATATGTGAAATGATTAAATTTAGAAAGTTTTTGGGAAATTAGAGTGTGTTTCTTTTTTTTCACACTTCATTTTAATAAATATTCATTTTTTTATAGCTAAATAGTTAAGTACATGTATTTTTTATACTTTATATATCTACTTACATGACAATTTAACATATATTCAGAGTATTTATTTGGATAGTGCAGAGATCCCGCATAGTTCATCATTTTTTTAATATCACCTGACGTGACAAATGAATTGTCATAATTTAACTCGTACATATACTGATTATATCGGTCATTTTACTATAAATCATTTTGACGAAAGACAAAGTTTTTATGAATAATTCACAAATGTAACTTTCACGACTACTCCTAAAAAATGTAATTTTTTCCCTATGATATTTTTACCCAGGCCCAAATCCAGGCCCCCACCAATTAGGAGCCGGTTTTCTTTAGGCCTTGATTCCAATGTTTGTTCGCCTGGTTGTACGCCGTCGCCAAGCTGGTAACAAGTTGGTTGGTAACTAAAAAGTTAAGTAAGAAGCCTGTATATATTTCTGATAATGAGGCAATGAGTCATTAGAGATGGGATAGGTGATGTTGCCACATTTACAGATGGTACTTTCCCATTTGGCCTTGAAATCAAGAAAAAGTAATCCTTAACTTCACCACTTGAAAGAACTTTGAAATCCTAATCCCACTATCCTCAAATTGGGACAAACAGCGGATTTGCCGAGATACGGAGCTCATTAGTTGCATTGCTTTCTTTCCCCACAATTTTTCTTTTCTTTTCTATTCTTTTCTTTTCCTCTCACGTTTTAGTTTCTGAACCATTTTGCACTTGATTTTGGGTTACAAGCTAGATGAGTGGGTAAGGTTAATGGTCACCTAGCTCGACAAAGTTTTTTGTTCGAGTTAGTCTCACCACGATAATTAGGATATATGAGCATTTCATTGCGTGAGAAATTTCACAAACAACGCATGGATGCTGAGAGTTATCCTCCGTCACCTACTTAACTCTGTAATACTCATTTATTGTTTAGCCCCAAAAAATAAAAGAAAAAATGTTAAGAATAACCTCGAAAATTTTTTCTTAGTTCGCTTGTCCTTAAACTCTTCATCAATCCAACAATTCAATCTTGACTCGTGAAAAACAGTTTTCTCTTTCTGTATAGTCCATTAATTTACCAAATATAATATATATATATGGGTGATGTTTCAATAGAGATTTTTGTTTTTGCTCCATGGATGGGTAAAATTATCAAGTTGAATATGACCTATAATAGCAAGTAATTTCATCTATTTTTGATCAATTAATGTTTTATTCAATTATTTTTCTTTTTTATTTATTTCTTTTCTTTTTTTGATTTTAACTTATAAGTTTAATTTTTTAAATTTCATTTAATTTGAACATATTATGCTACTAATATGAATAAGTAATTTTTTTGAGAATATAAATAATGTTAATTTTGTTTTTATATGAGATGTAATGTTAGTTTTTTTTTTTATAATGAAAGGGAATATTAGTTTTGAAATTATAAAAAAGAAAGAATGTTTTTTTAAGAAAAAATTTTGATAAAAAATTAGTATTTAATAGTTTTATATTAACGGTTAGTTATTTTTTTTAAGAATATATACATAACATTAGTTTTTTTTTTTAGGGGATATATAATGTTAGTTTTGAAATTATAAAAAAGGACTCATTTTTTAATGAAAAATTTAATATATATACAATTAGTTATTTAGAAAAAAAAATACCTAGATATATATACGGTTACTTATTTTTCTATTTATTTTTTAATAAAAATAAACAATAGAATGAAAAAAAAAAACAATGAAAAAGGGATTGGAAAAAAAAATTCCAACTCATAGGTCACATATAGGTTACTAATTTTTTGAGTCATAAATATTTAATTAGATTTTTATTTTTTGATAAAATTACTAATATCATTATAACCATCAGATTAAAATCCAATGGTTCAAATGAAAGTACCCATCAATAGAGCAAAAACAAAAATCTTTATTGAAACATGACCCATATATATATAACGCGCACTGCTAGCTGACACTTTTGCCTTGATCAACCATCTTTATTATTTCACTTCTTTTTTTTTCCCCCTTTTAATAAAGGTATTTTACTTGGCTGTTAAATGCATAACATAAACACTCTGCCCCACAAAATCCAAACTTGATCACAAAAGAAAACAAAGAATTAGTACTAGATTCGCACTAAGGCCTTGTCCAATTTAATATAGTACAAACAAACGTTCACACATAATTCAAACTAAAAAACCAACAAACAAACTTGTAGGAACATAGAAACACCGGCTTTAAGGTTTTTTTATTTTTTATTTTTTATAAATTATTACTTCTATTTGATAAGGTAGAGGTTAGATGAGTAAAATGATCGAATGCTTGGGGTCCCATGTTAATGTCTGATTGTTAACTTAAATCGCTATAGCCTCTTGGCGCCTCAGGTTCAAAGAGCTCAAAACTATGTTAATATGAAAATATGTATGCCATATGAGTCATATGGTCGTTCTTCTAAGCATTATCTTTGAGGTTTTTTCTTGTTTATTTATTTTTTCTTTTTTTTGGGGCCCGCACTTTCCACAGGGAACCTACTTTAGCCCCCTCTCTCTCGATCATCTCCTTACTGAGCTTTCTTATAATTTCTTTGTGGAGAGAGTCCCTCTCAGGTTTCTGGTTTCTACTTTTTCTTCTCTCTCATATAGAATATATTCTTTGCTTTACAGTTTTCGGATGTGGGTTCATTTTGGTTTTTCAAAAGCTCGAAAGAAGATGCCAAAGTTCCTCTCCAGCTTCAAACCACCAAACCCAAATTCCAATTTGATTTAAAGTTCCATCTTTTCTCCTTTTCTCTCTCTCTCTCTCTCTCTCAAAATTTTTGAAGCTTGAGAAGAAGAACAAAGTATTCTTCTTTATGCTTCTTGGACTTTTTGCTGTTCTTTTGTTTGTCCTCCTAAGTGTGGTTCAAGTCCAAAGTCTTGGTTTCGAGGGTCAAAACAAGAACCCCAGAACATGGAGGCTTCGGTTCTTGATGCTATAATTAATAGGCTTCTTGAAGTGAGAAGTAACCCAGGGAGGCAAGTGCAGCTTTCAGAGACAGAGATTAAGCAGCTTTGTTTTGTCTCTCGAGACATTTTCTTGAGGCAGCCCAATCTCTTGGAGCTAGAAGCACCTGTCAAGATTTGTGGTACCTTAACTTGATTTGCATGTTATTTTAGTTGAATTTGTAAACACTTGTTTTATATTTTTGCATGTTGATTATTTCTACTCGACTTGTATAATTCTGTTCTGGTATGTTTTAATTTTGCATGTTCATACGGATTTTACGAAAGAAGAATCTATGTTCACCTTACGTTTTAAGTCAATTAATAGCTTTCTTTTGCTTTGTAGTAGTTTATTGTGATTGAAAAATTAAATTTGATTTTGAAGTTCTGTTCTGGCTGTGGGTTCACTGTAAATTCTTTGAGAAATTTAGGTAGATGACCAAAATTTTAAATTTGGGTGGATGATCAAAATTTTAAATTTGATTAAACAGATGTCTATTTTTAAAATTTTATAGCTAAATGTCCAAGTATATATATTTTTATACTTAGTAGATACACATCTACTAATTTTAGTTACTGTACTGAAATGCAATGGATATATAATTTTTCATACTTGGTATATAAAATTTTATACTTGGTATATAAGCATATATACCGGATATTTTACTATAACATTTGACAAAAGGAACACTTATTAAAATTGTGCCCAAAATTTGGTCATATTTCTATAGCCACCAAATTCTTTTGTATTGTCAACACTTTGGTCTAACCAAAATAAAGTGACTCCACTTTGATTGCAATGATGCTAGAGCCAGAAGCTTGCAAAGTGACTCCAGTTAACCCTTTCGGCCCAAGTGATATATCTCGGGTTTTCAATTTTCGTTTGTATATAAACTTGAGTAGGCTGCATCAGAATGAATTGGCTCAAAGGATCTTCAATAAATGGATAACGTGAAAGACTTTTGAATCAGGGTGGTTATTAAGTTGTATTGGCTTTTTGGTGCACAGGAAGATAGGCTATGCTCTGTTTTGGTTTTATTGGGATAAGATTTTTTACGCCTTTACTCTCTAAACCGATAGTAGCTTTTGTATTCTGGTGTTTGTTGCAAATGCTCATCGTATGGTCTTAACGTAAATGTGCAAACCTGTTTCATTGATAAGCATGTCAGTACCTTTAAGATTTCATTTCGAATCCAATTTCAAAAACTTTATTGTTATCGAAGTTTGATGTTTTTAGAGGAAGCAACAGTCTGGTTTATTGCACTCACTAAGAATGTCCTTGTTCCTGTCATCTATAAATGGATTGGATCTTCAGTTCACTCTAAGTCTCAATGTACCGTGAGGAATGGGATTCGTGAATCATGAAAAGTGACAATCCTTCGCATAATGTGAATCTACACATCATTCATGTTGTTTTTCAACTGGAAGACTAATAGCCACCCATTGAGAGAAACTGTCTTAAGGGATGATTTTTCAAGAATTTGATACTTTAGATTTGCTTGTCCCTCCATTTATATGTTCAAATTCTATTAAGATGATAATTGTTCTAACTCTATTAAGACGATAATTGTTTAGACATTGTCCCTGCCATCCAGGTGATATTCATGGTCAATATTCTGATCTTCTAAGGCTTTTTGAGTATGGTGGATTCCCACCTCGTTCCAACTACTTATTCTTGGGGGATTATGTAGATCGCGGAAAGCAAAGCCTGGAGACAATATGCCTTCTCCTTGCCTACAAAATAAAATACCCTGAAAACTTTTTCCTTCTGAGAGGCAACCATGAATGCGCTTCCATAAACCGCATATATGGGTTTTATGATGAGTGTAAACGAAGATTCAATGTCAGGCTCTGGAAAATATTTACAGATTGTTTCAACTGCCTTCCTGTGGCAGCGCTCATTGATGAAAAGATACTCTGCATGCATGGAGGACTTTCTCCTGATTTGAACAGTTTGAATCAGATAAGGATTATACAGCGGCCTACTGATGTTCCAGAACATGGCTTGTTATGTGATCTACTCTGGTCTGATCCTAGTAAAGACATTCACGGTTGGGGCACAAATGAGAGGGGAGTTTCTTTTACATTTGGCCCTGACAGAGTGACTGAATTCCTACGAAAGCATGATCTTGACTTAATTTGTCGAGCTCACCAGGTTTGGATATTTTGAATATGAAAGCTAGTGAACTCATGAAAGCCTAGAGAGCCTTTGCTAAAATGGATAATATGTTATTTTGCAGGTTGTGGAAGATGGATATGAGTTCTTTGCGAATAGAAAACTTGTAACCATATTCTCGGCGCCTAATTACTGTGGTGAGTTTGATAATGCAGGTGCCATGATGAGCGTTGACGAGAGCTTAATGTGTTCTTTCCAAATTTTAAAACCTGCTGACAAGAAGCCAAAGTTTGGATTTGGGATTGCAGGTACAGCTAGGCCAGGTCCTCCTATTAAAATGAAGGTACACTCATTTCTTATACCAAGTATGTGAGTTTTGTCTTTGCGTAAATAATGACGGAGATATTTTATGAGATTTTTCAATTTCTTGAGAACAAGTAAGAGGAACAAAGTCTTATGGAAGGTTAAATAATATCCATGTTTTCATATCTGAAAGAGACTTTTTTCTTTACAGTCATTTCTTGGTGCAAAGGGATAAGAAATTCATTATGAGGAGATAGCTGTATTAGAAGCCAAAGCGGAAATTTAAGAAGTCTTCCACTTGCTCTAACACAAGCTATAAGAAAATTACAACTCCGCAACTCTCCAGTATTTAAGAGGATGCAATTTTTCATTTTACTTTAGTTTATGTGTTTTCTCGGGGGTCTTGCTTTTCCATATAGAGAAGTACCTGCAAGCCTTGATTCTCCATTTTTTTTTTCCCTGTTATATTTGTACTTCTCTATCTTTCTTACTATCCCTCAGACCAATTCTCATTGTAACATAGGTTTACTTGAAAGGAAAATTGAGTCTTTGTGGGATTCTTGAGAAGCAAAATGTTATCTTGTGAAAGCATCAAAAAGCCATTTAATAAGTTGAGACTGTACTTTGTAATCTATTAAATGGTAGATGCTATTAAAGTCTTCAGAAAAACCGAGTTCAATTTTTGCGTTGACTTCTTCTATCTGTTTTGGAACTACTGTTGAGGCCATGTTATAGAGCCATTTTAGAACTCACAGAAAAATGAAACTGGACTGGTTCAGTTTTTACCTTGTAATAAACGAGTAGCAGTAGTCCCCTTCTTTAGATCTGTCTTTTGGAATTCTGTCGTTTTCATAATCCGATGTCGTCTACCCCACTGATTATTGCTTTTAAAGGCTGGAGTTTTCATGTCTTTTACTTTTTGTACATCCTTTTTTAGGGTTTTCGGCGCCAACGGCTCCTTAGCTTTTTAAAATGTGACAGTTTGGTACCTGAATAAAAGAAATGGCTCAATTATTCCTCGAATTTTCATTCAGGTGACAATTTATTCCAAATAAAATAAATCGCTCAATTATTCCTTGAATTTTCATTCAAGTGACAATTTAGTCCAAATTGTTAACACGGTCAAAATTTTTGACAAAATTGTTGTGTATATCACGTGCTCAATTAGAGAATATAAAACTAAAACAAAACTGAAAAAAAAAAAGTAACCTTTTATTTTTTAGCTGATTTTATTGAAATTTAGATTTGGGCTTCTTTACGCCTAATTCCCGTTTTTTAAAACTTATTTCAAAAATACCAGTTTTTAATTTTTCTTTTAAAAGTATCCATTTTTATGGTCCACATTTCATATGCAAAATACGAGTGATCCACATTTACAATGTAAATTTTATCCATAATGTACACATTTCATGTGTAAAATATGAACGATACACATTTTAAAATGTGTGCTCATTTTTAGTATAATTTTTATTCATGAAATATAGACTACGGTATACATTTAAGACATGAAATATATACCGTGGTTAAGGCTGTAAATATGGGCCGCCTGGCTCCGTCGAACCAAAAGAGAATTCGGGCTGGCCGGTGAATAGTAGCGGGCTGGCTCGGCCCGGAAGTTTAAAAATGAGGCCCGGCCCAACCCTATAGCCCGATGGCTAAATACCGGGCCGGGCCAAAATCGGACTAAAACTGACCTAGTCCGGTACTATTTCGTAAAAATATCATTTTTTAATACTAATTACAAAAAAGATAAAAATACTTTTTTTTTTAAAAAAAAAATTGACAACCGGGCCGTGTTGTGGGCTCACTACCTTGGCCCGACCCGGCCCGTGAATAGTGCCAGGCCGGGCTGGCCCAAACTCGGGCCAAATTGTGGGCCGCGAGCCAATCTGTTTGGCCCGGCCCGTATTTGCAGCTCTAACCGTGGTATACATTTCATGTGTAAACTAGTGGTAGTCTACATTTCTCCAAAAAATGGTATAAAAAGAGGTATTTATGAAATAAAAATAAAAAATGAGTATTTATGAAAATATAGTTTTAAAAACAGATATTTATGAACTTTTCCCAAGTTTTTACCAAATACTCTTGTTTTATGTATTCTGAATTGAACAATAGTGTGGTTCCCTGTTCCCGTTCAAAATATAATAGTTGTTAAAGTTCGTGACCTGAATTCTATTTGGCTTGACCCAAAAAGCTCGCGGTTCGACATATGTGGCGATTTTGTAATTGGAAAATTTTTTGAGAGTCTTTGGTGGTAGTGGAGGAATAGGCCCGATCATAGAGCTCACTATTGATTTGTTTTATAGGCCTGATTTTTCCATACACGTTTTATCTGTACACATATGTGTTTTAGGGTTTTTTGATTATATATATTTCGGTTTGACCGTGTAAGACTTAACCTTCTGTACTAAGTTTTTCGACATAATGAAATTTCTTCTCATTTGCCAATGGTTTTTCCAGATTAAAATTTTCCACTTAAATCTGTGTGTTCTTATTTTTCATTCCATTGCTTATTATCATTCATTAATTCTTAACAATAGTTTTAATGATTTGAACTAAATTATTATTTAAACATAAATTTAAAGTCTAATTAGGTTATTTATTTAATTTAGAGACCAAAATGTCACATTTTAGAAAATTTTAATGACGACTGGTGTGGAAAACCCCCATTTTTATTAAGGATGTTATCGATTTCCCATTATGATATATCCCTCTATTGTCATTTTGAATGATTGTGTCGTTTTTCTTTTGATGATGTCATTAGATACAAATGTCGTTGTTCTCTCTACTATCCTCATTTGAGATGCTGCTGTCGTCTATCTCGCTTCTGTTGTTTTGAATTGTTGTCGCTTTTGTTGGATGTAGTCTTTTTTATTATATATATTGTTGTTACTCTTTGCTGTTGGCTTTTATTAGGATGTTGTCGCATTTCACGCTAGCGTCGTTTATCAAATTATTGTGTGTTGTTTGATGTTGTGGTTTCCAAAGATATTGTCCTGTATTAGTTGGTCTAGCTAGGATGATGTTGTTATTGTCGTTTTACATTTTTTTTGGGTGTTGTCGTTTTGTTTCTATATCGACCCTTATCCTGCTATCTGTCGTTTTAAATGATTTGCACTTTTAGTCAGTTGCTGTTTTTCTTCTATGATTTGCAGTTTTAGTCAATTGCTGTTTTTCTTCTTGATATTATCGTTTTTATAATTTTATTGTCGCTTTTTCCTTCATTGTCTTTTTAATTTATTGTCGTTTGTTACCAGGTTGTCGTTTATTCTTCTATATTATTGCCGTTTTTATAAATGATTGTTGCTTTTAGTATAATTTCCACTATTAGCCCCTGAATCATAGGGTAAGCTCCAAATTGATCCATAGACTTTCAAAAGTGTCAATTTTGCATCCAAACTATACTTTGGTCTCAAATTTAGCCTCTGAAATAGTCAGGGGTAAAACTTGAAACTAGAAAGTCTATCGCTAGGCTAGAAAAAGATATTGTTCAATGGCCAAAACAAAATATACGAAATAAAAATAAAAAATAAAAAAAAAAAGAGAGAGAGAGGGAAAACAAAAACATAGTTCAAACTTCAAAACCAGACATCTGAAAAATTCGGGGCCAAAATCACCACATTACAAAACTCAAGGAACAAATAAGAACCATGGCCACAAAAGTGAAATATCCCTTGTTCATATAACGCTGTCGTTTTCTGTAGTAGTGTCGTTTTTGGGATGTTGTCGTTTAAACAACCGTCGTTTCACTCAATCATAGTCGTTTTATGTGCTATTGTGTTTTTGCAGAAAATAGTCTTCCTCTGTAATACTTGCGGTTTCTTCAAATGTTATTGTTTTATGGCTTTCACATAATGTGTTCTAACTCATTTCTACTCCAATTCCTCGTTATAGTAATATTTTTATATATATACAGTCACTCTATTCAGAAAAGTATATTATTGTAAAAGAACTTAAACGCGACATCGATCATAGTATTTATTCTCGTCCACAATTTCAGTTTTAGTTTTCTAATGAATTTATCCTCTAAGTTTTAAAACAAATTCTTTACTTCCAACCTGTATTAGCTTTTGGAAAGCAGCGGAGAACTCTATTAACAGTAGTGTCCTTTTCAAGCTAAGCTGAGTTCAAGTCTTGAGTGATGAACATCACAACACGAATATGGTCCCTCTAATGGACAATTAAAGGTTCATAAGGATCCATAACCTTTAATGGACAATCAATATTTAGAGGAATTGGAGCCCCTAGTCCGAAATGTGTGCCACAAAAAGTCATAATTCTTATTATTAGGAAATTCTATTTCCTATATTGGCCACATATTTTTAACAATTATATTGGGCCATATTATTCTTAAGCAGACCCAATAAGAGATTTAATAAACTAGGTCAGGATATCCAACTGGTTATGGATACCAATGTGGATACCCTGTTAGTCACTCAGTTGGGTATGATGGATACCCAACAGGGAATTACTTAAAGATAATATTAGGGTTATGGTTCCCACCACCTTTTCACGTATGCTCATTCTCTCTGTGGCTTGCCATCAGTTACATAGAGTTTCATCTGAGTGTTTTAAGGATTAGGTTGTGTGGAAGACCAAACCCTCAGGCAATTACAGTCAGTTTCTAACTCTTCCGCCTTCAGTTCATTGTCTAGATTATAGCTATCTATCATGGATTCAGATATATTCGATGAATCTCAACCTATCAGTTTTTGCATGAATGATATAGGGTTTGTGTTTGGTTATTTACAATCTCATATTCATCTTAACACTTATGACTTTCTAAAAAAAATCAGAAGTCATCTATAAAGTAGGTCCTAAATATATCATATTTCAACCACAAAAAAAAAAAAAGGAAAGAAACAGATACATCCATTTCCCAATACTGACCACCACTGAGTTAACTAAATCGGGTTTTATCCTTTTTTTTGTTCATTGTTGGGTAGAGGTAGCAAAATGACCCAT
This sequence comes from Trema orientale, assembly GCA_002914845.1. NCBI lineage: Eukaryota > Viridiplantae > Streptophyta > Magnoliopsida > Rosales > Cannabaceae > Trema > Trema orientale. Next base: position 1,271,654 of record JXTC01000023.1, on the reverse strand, counting down.
CTTACCCAAAGTGGGCTTGGGAAATTTAAAAATATTAGAAATTTAAAAATAAAATTTATAAAAAAATAAATAATATGTTATATTTTTTTCCTATTGATAAAAATAATTAAATAAGCTAAAAGTATATAAGTTGAATAGTTGATTAAAAAAAATTAAAACAAAAACTTTAAAAAAATTATTTAGAATTAGATTAAAATTTGAAAGTGTGATAAAAAAAAAGAGATGGAATGTGTATTTATAAATATTGGAAAAAAATTTGCATTTAAATTTATTTAAAATTAAAAAAAATTAAAAAAAAAATAATTTTAACGAGCTAAGCTAGCTCGGCGGGCTTAGATGTATAGACCAAGCCCAGGTCCATTCTAATGCAGGCTAAGCTGCACTGGGCTGATCCGCAGGCCACAATGATGGATTGTGGGCCAGCCCATTTAGCCCGGCCCATTTTGCCACTTCTATTGTTGGCTATACGAGTCCTAACTTCTTTATAAATCAGCAAATATATACATATATATAAAGTGACCTGGGGCATACCAAAATTTATAATAATAAATAACTTGTGTACAGTTTCCAAAGTATATATGTAAGGTCTAATGCACGTATTAAATTGTTTTCATAAGGAAAAACAATAGAACAAAATAAAATAAAACCTTCGTTACTTAATTTGAACTCTCTAATGATACATCGATCAGTGATTACAATATTGTAGCAAAAAATTAAACCAATGAAAAAGAGATTCAAATGTTAATGATCACAATTCATATTGTTGTGGCAGCTTCATCCACAAAACCAATTGTGTCCTCACATTCCTTTCGTTTTTTTTTTTTTTTAGGGAAATGACGTATATTAATAGAGAAAGTCGTTCAAGGCGAACGATCAAATTGCCAAAGGCATACAATCAAGCCAAAGCATAACTCGGATGTCTAAAAGCTGAGCCAGCTAAACAATGAGCCACTTTATTCCCATCTATGTGATTTAGGAGGAGAGCCACTTTATTCCCATCTTCTAGTAAAGATAGTTAACGATTAGATACATGGACCACTTATTACATCTTAAGCCTATGACTTATACCGAAAGAGGCACTTCTACTGCCTTATATAATAATACAATATTACCTTTTTGATTTTATACATTGCAAATTAACCTAACTTTAGCAACAACTACAAATGCTATCTTACAATTTGTTCTCACCCACATAAGGCTTTGTACCACTTTTTGTTAGCCTGGGTTTTAATAAATTATTTCAAAACAGCGCAAAATATTCAATTTCAGCTAGTCTAATATATATATGAAAGACTTCTCAATGGTTATAATTTTTTTGTGACCATGGATGGGTACTTAAAAAAGTAGTGATAGCATTAAATTTTTTTGGTCAGCATTAAATGTTTTTGGCCAACCACCAAACTAATCACCACCGTAAGATATAGATCTAACGGCTTAAACCATTGTAACCATCCATGGGTAAATATTGTTGTAACCATTTAAACCAAACCTATATATATATATATATATCAAGTGGTCCTGTTAAGACAATTCATCTAATAAAGACACATATAGAGTCCGTCCTTTCTTTTCGACCTCGATCGATCGATATTCTTCAGAAAAAGATGGTTCTTTGGTCTAAGTCACGCAGAGGAATTTGGCTTCTTTGGATCGATGCATGCTTTTTCATGACTTTGGTATGTGATACCTAGAAAAAGGCCAAGATTCTCACGTTAGTTGAACCTTATTGTACGTGGAAATAGACCCCAGAAAAGTTTTTCTGGAAAGAAATCTAAAATGATCCATATCGGAATAATAGGTACGTACGTTGAATTGGAATGTTAATGGCGGTGCCAGTCTTATCTTTATCTCCTGATTTTTTCAGCATCTTGGCTCTTTTAATGGCCAAGAGTACTCTTAGTTTGTGGTCGATTTTCACATTGTAGGTTAAAATGGTCATTAAACAAAAAGGTTAGTGGAAGAAGCTTTTGTTAGAGTTCGTGATCCGAATTCTGTTTGTCCTGGCTCGAAAGCTTCGCGGTACGACATATATGGTATTTTTATAACTGGGAGAATTTTTTGAGATTTGTGGTGGAAGCAGAGGGATTGGGCCAAGCTAATTTTTCTATACAGTTTTCGTCCATACAATTATGTGTTTTAAGGTTTCGGAATTCTATATATTTCGGCTTCGCCACGTAAAACTCTACCTTTTGTACCTTATTTTCGACATAATAAAATTTTCTCATCTGCCAGTGATTTTTCTCGATTAAGATTTTTCACTTAAATATATGTGTTCTTATTTTCGTTCTTTTGTCGATTATTGTTCGTTAATTCTCAACAGTCCTCACGAGAATATATGCGATTTGGTAAAAGATAAATACAAATTTGATGAGAGAGACCATTTTTGAAAACGAGAGATTTTGTAGCAATGTAGTTTGGTCAAGAAATTTGTACGTTTTAAGACTTGACAAAAGTGGAGCCTTTATAATTAAAGTTCTTGGAAACTTGCGTGTGTTAGAGGGTAAAATTACTAATATTTACATAACGAACAAAATGAAATGTGCAGAAGAGGTCACAATTAATAAAAACGATTTATAAGTTGCATATGAGTTATCTCAAAAATTCATTAGAAATTAATGCTTGATTGTCACTGATGAGAACAATTAACAAAGGCGATTTCTAAGTTGTACATGCACAATACTAGCACCAACATTATAAATGATAACTTTAAGAATTAAATTAGAGAAGAAGAGACAGTTTGGATTTCTTATTGCATTGCATAATGAAAATACATCAGAAAAAAAATTTATATAAATTACAAGTAAATAATAAAAAGACTAGAATATCTTCAATAAAGATAAACAATAAATAACCTAAATAATAAATAATCTAACTTCCTCCCTCAATCTCACGATACAGCAACAAAAGGCATCGACGGTTTATTGAATAAGAATCGAAAAGGCGCAATATCATATGTGCCTTTGTAAATAAATCAATAATCTATATGGAAAAAAAGACAAAAGGCAAGATGAATGTGCCCATCTGATACGTGATGACGAATAAAATGACAATCAATCTCAATATGTTTAGTCTGCTTGTCGAAAACTGAATTATGTGCAATCTAAATAGTACTTTTATTGTCACAATATAACGACGTGGGATGAGACAGAAGAACACCCATATCAGCAAGGAACCAACGTAACCAAACTATAGCATTTATAAGTGAAAAACATGATACTCTGCTTACGTAGAAGATCTAGATACAATGTCTTATTATCTGCTCTTCCAAGAAATAAGCGAATCACCCAAAAAGATACAAATCTTATTTAGCATCAGAATATGCACGAAGTTCTAAAAAAGAGGTAGATGGAAGCAAAAGATCCTGATACTGAATACCACGAATATACCTCAAAATGTGAAGAGCAGCAACCCAATGAAATGTAGTAAGAGAAGCAATCAACTGACTAACTATATGAACAACATACGCAATATCTGGATGCGTGATAGTAAGATAAACCAAGCTACTAACAATAGTATGATATAAACTAGAATCTGACAAAGGAGAACCATTAGAAGGAGAATACCGAACATTTAATTCGAGAGGAGTATCAACAACCTTATTATCAGTAATAGGAGCACGCTTAAATATGTCAGCTATATACTTAGACAGAGAAAGTAGATAACCTCTCAATACCTAAAAAGTAACGTAAAGAACCCAAATCTATCATTGCAAAATAACGAGCTAACTCTGACTTCAGGGCTGTAATCTCATCAACATCATTACTTGTAATAATCATGTAATCAACATATAGAGAAAATAAAATATGACCAGCTGAAGTACACTTGATAAATAAAGTTGAATCATGATAACTGAGAGAAGCTAAGGGAGTTAATCACAGTAGAGAACTTTTCGCATCATGCCCAAAATGCCTATTTGAGACCATAAAGAGTTTTTCTAAGCTTGTAAACTTCACTAAGATTATGAGAAACACCAGGAAGAGATACCACATAGACTTTTTCTTGAAGATTGCCATTCAAGAGAGCATTTTTCACATCCATTTGAGATATATTCTACTGAGAATAGAAGCAACTACAATAAGGATACGAACTGTAATTATTTTTGCAACTGGGGACAAAAGTCTCCTATAATCCATATCATACTCCTGACAATATCCCTTAGCAATTAACTAATCGGACTTTGTATCGTTCAATAGATCCATCTGACTTGGTTTTGATTTTATAGACCTAATGAGACTAATTGCTCGTTTACCAGATTGTAGAGGTACCAAGTCCCAAGTGTGCATCTTATGCAACGTAGTAAGTTCCTCAACTATAGCCTGCTGCTAATTAGGATCACAAGCTACCTCACTATAGGACAAAAGCTCAGAGAGACGATAAATAGATGCTAAAAATGAAATAAATGAACTAGAATAATAAGAGTAAACAAAGTCTGGTAGTTGAGTAGATTTATGAGGACACCTAGGGTAATGAGAAAGATCCATTATCTTAGGAGGTAGTTGGGCAACCGCAGAGGAAGAGGGAGGAGCAAAAGCATCGACGATAGTAGACCCGATATCATTATGATATGAAGGGGGAGAATACGAACGTGAAGCAAGAGGTGGAATATTTGTATCATAATCAAACTTATTCATAGTATGTGAACTAGCAGGAACTGAAATAAAAAGAATATGCTCAAGAAACAAAAAATGATGAGATACATATAACTTTTGTATGACTGGATCAAAACAATGATATCCCTTTTGACCCATATTATAGCCCAGAAAGACACAAATGATAGATCGAGAAGAAAGCTTAGTACGCTCAATTCAAGGTCAAAGGACAAAACATATAAAATCAAAGATACGTAATGAAGAGTAATCAGGAGCATAACTATACAATTTTCCAAAAGATCACAAACTTGAGTTGAACAAAGTCAGAATCCCATTAATCAAATAAGCAGCAGTAAGAGTTGCTTCTCTCTAAAATTCACTAGGAATATAGGCAGACAATAAAAGGGAGTGGGCAGTCTCAACTAAGTGTCTATATTTTCTTTCAATAACACCATTTTATTCGGGAGATCTGTACAAGATGTTTGGTGAATAGTTCCATTGGAATCTAGTAAGTCAGAAAATGCATTAGAAGTATACTCTCCTCCTAAATCACATAGAAAACACTTGATAACAAAAGAATGTTGAGTTTTAACCATGGCTTCAAAAGCAATGAAAATGGCAAAGAAATCAGAACGGTGTTTCTTAAGATATACCCAATAGTAATGAGTGTAATCATCAATAAAAGAAACATAATACGTGACTCTCCCTTTGTAGACACAGGAGAGATCCCCATACATTAAAATATACAAGATCAAATAGTGCGCAAGAAAAGGAAATACTTTTATTAAAATGTAAAGTAGAAAATTTTGCCAATTTGCAACCACAACAATCTGAAATATCATGAATGTTCCTAAGCCTCCTATAGAAACTAAAAACTTTAAACGAGATGCTGAAACATAACCAAGGCGAGAATGCCACAAATAAAAACTAGAAAAAGAAGGATTCAAATAAAACAATGACAAATCAACATTGGAAGCTATAACATTAGGTACTTTGAGCTGATCCAAAATATAGAGTCCCCCTTGTCTACGGCCGATCCCAATCAGCTTCTGAGAATGTAAGTCCTATACATAACAAGCAATAGATAAAAAAGAGACTAAATAGCTGGAATCACATAATTAACTCATAGAAACAAGATTTAAGGTAAGATTAGGAATATGGTAGATATTAGGAAGATAAAAGCAAGATGTAACAATTGAACCAACACCTACTAATGGCATTGAAGTACCATCAGCAGTCACAATAGACACAGATGATTTATGAGATGAAGAAACAAATGATAACAAGTTAGGCAACATATGATGAGAAGCACCAGAATCTAAGACCCACATTGAGGTAGTCATACCTAGAGAATTAGATGATGACAAACCTATATGAGAAGAGGCAGATATAGCATGTGGCTGTATTGCAAGAAATTTCTAAAATTGTTCAAACATCATTGGATCTAGTGATTAAGCAGTGCAATAATATTAAGTTGAGGTGGTCGATAGGTCCACTGCATCGATATTTAATATCTAATAATTCTGCATATTTAGTATTCGTTATATTTGTAGGTTTAGCCAAGGTACCAGTAATATAACCCCCTATCTTTTTGCCTTAAAAAAAATATTCATCACATAACTCTAGTACAAATAATTTTTCCCATCTAATTGCATACTAATAGATTGAAGTAAATCATCTCAAGCATCAGCCATTGCAAAAACTCACAAGAAATATCAAACATAAAACGAGGATGCAAATCAGAAGAAAAATAGAGAGGAAATCAAATCAGAGTCAAAAAAGCGAATGCGAATGAAACCAAAAGCGAAAAGACGTAATAGTAATTGTACGAACACCCAAAAAATAAGCTTTCTATAAATTTCATAAAATCTTAGCTTTTGATACCACAATAACTTTACGAATTAAACTAGAGAAGAAGAGATAGCTAGGGTTTTTTATTGTATGGAAAAAGATTTTATATAGACTACAAATAAATAATAAAAAGACTAGAATACCCTCATAAATATAAATAATAAATAATCTAACTGTTAGAGTTCGTGACCCGAATTCTATTTGGCCTGACCCGAAAAGCTCGCGGTATGACGTATGTGATGATTTTGTAATTAGGAGAATTTTTTGGGAGTCTGTGATGATAGCGGAGGGATCAGACTTATCCCCACCATTGATCCTGTTGGGGGTGCGGGGATGGAGGACTCAACCTTCTGTACTCAGTTTTTCGACATAATAAAATTTCTCTTTCTTTGCCAATGATTTTTTCCGATTAGGATTTTCTACTTAAATCTGTGTTTTTTATTTTCTTTTCTATTACCTTTATTGTTCGTTAATTCTTGACACTAACAATAAATTTCATGAGAGTTTGTAATTTTCAAGCCTGCTACTTGCTAGGCATGTGTTAGCCGATGCTAGACGGAGAGTCCAATCCAACTGAACTAGATCTTACGTGTTTTGAGACTTAAGAGACTGGACCACAGTCCACGTGACATGACATGGCTATACTAATAGAAGCAGAGGCCTCATGAGAACAAGTTCAATCCTCGAATTGAGAAATGTGCAGCCCAATTTATTCTAGTCCACTATGAGACATGCTTATAAACAATGGGCTTGATAGCAATGCCATTCCTTTGTTTTGTATTCATTTTTTCAGTTACCCATTAACTTTTTTTTCCTTTTTTTTGGGACAAAGCAATGTTATAGGGAACTTTATGGTACATCACATAATCGAGTATGGTCCTCCAACAATGGAGATACGAAGTCCACTTGTGAAATTCACTCGTAAGACTTGTATTTATCTATACATGCGTGATGTGACCATCATAAGGTAGCTCATAATATTTTTCTTTTGATATCAAAGCCTAGTCTATAAGTGTTGAACAATTCATTGTTTTCAAATACTGAAATCTACAAGCCAAAAAAATTATATCAAGACGAAGTCAAAAGAATTTGTGTACAAAATAACCTCTAGATTATAAGCATCAATTACAATATTACTTAGTTTAAGAGCAATATTAAGAGCACTTATGGTGCTTAGTACAACACATTATTGGAGAGTGGAATGTAAATTTAGAAGTATAGAATTCAATTTTACTAGTGTGCGGTTCAGAGTACTCCTCATGTGTCCTTTAGCATTTTTTTAGATATAAGGATAGAGAACAAAGTGCAGACATATTTCTAATTATTGATCTTGTATTTTCCGTAGCCTTAGGCCCGCCATATTTAACATTAATTATGTGTCAGATGTATTAACATGATAATATATATATATATTCTCCTACTAAACAAGAGCGAGAGAGATAAGTAGAGTTCTAGGACCTCGGGAATCAATTAATCATGAACAGTGAAATCCCTTAAGCTAGTGAGAGGACTAGTGTTAGATATATAATTATCACTTCTAATGATCTCAAGTGCCAATGCCACCACCATTACCAGATATTCTCATACTTAGAACAAGTTCAACTATGACTATTTATTCTTTTTTAGTTAAATGAATAGAAGAAAGAGAGTGACAATGTCGCTTTCACGACCTTTTGTTTTCTTTTCCAAAAGCATTAAACAACTAAGACCTTATATGTGTGTGTATATATATATATATATATGTCTCACTTTACCTGCATTAATATGAATAGCATTTAAAATAATATAAAGTTACTGTCAAAGTATATCCCAAACTAAAATACGTGCAAAATATACATTAAGAAAAGGCAATTTATTTGGTATGTATAACATATATCTATATATAAACACAAGATGACGTGCTATACACATCATATCAGTTAGTTTAACGTCATGGGAAGCAATGAAACATCAAAGCTGCAAGCCTGCAACAAGCTTAGCACATAGAGTCGTCTAGGCCCACACGCTAAATGGGCCCCGTCACCTAAGGTTCAACCCACTTGGCATGAGGATCGAAAGTCAAAGGGCGATAGTTGCCTTCTCTTTTCCCACTATACACGTCAAAGGTGACAAAATGTGGATCCCACCCAATCCAGTTAGCATAATAAGGCGATAATTTGAGAACTACTTAAACAACGAGTCGACATTTACACACGCAAACACATTACGTAATTTTGTATGTTCTTCGTCTCGGAACGCGTTATCGTCAGTTTAGCCCCATCCATCGTACATCTGATGGTTTTACCTTTTTTTTTTTCTTTTGATAATCATGATGTCTTTTACTTGATTTTGAGGAAAATACGTAATTGAAATTAATATCATTGTTAATCAGGTAGCATGATTTGGGACTACAACACTTTCTATTGATGAGGGTGATGTATAATTTGGTGGTAATTATACCCTCTCAACGTGACGGGTTTTGGGTTCGAATTTTTTTATCTATAGTTAAAAATCAGGAAAAAAAAAATAGACCGTGTCACTTTTATATTGGACATCGAAATTATGGTCTAAATTAGATTTTCTCTTGGATCTTACTCTACTGTTGATGGACTATATAATATTTCAACTTTCAAAGAAAAAGAAAAATTCTGAGGATGTAATTCTAAAACTTCGAATATTAATGATGGTGGTAGCCTTTAGGATCTCCCGTAGTCTTTTTCTTTCCATATATAGATCGATTGCTTGGGTTAAGTTGATCATCTTCTGTTGAATGTTATAAATATTGTAGGACAAAACCAATATTAATTATCGTGAATGAAAAGCATATGCTGTTAGAGTTGTTTATTCTTTTTGTTATTTGATTTGTTTAATTTTGCATTTAGTAATAAAAGTAGGATAGTCTTTTACTTCTCTTGTAATTAGTTAATTTATAAAGTAATTTCTTGCATATTTAAGTTTCTTTAAAATTTAAGCACCAAGAGCTTATTTGTTGAATTGACTTTCCTTATAATATTAAAGGAAAATGATATACATCACAATTAAATCGAATATTGCTAGATTGCAACTATTCACGTCAACCTATCCCTTCAAAGCCGCAAAGCCTATAAATATCTAAAGAGTCAGCTGAATACTTACGTGTCAAACCGTACATCTTACAACCAAATAGTCTAAATGAATAAAGTATACTTATTTTTTTTCGGTTAAAAAATAAGTATACATATCATATGGATTGAGTTCACTAAAAAAAAAAAAAAAAGTTTCATATTACCTTGGGTCCCCAAACTGTTTTTGATGTATCACTTAGGTCCCCAAGCTTTATTTTATAGCATTTAGATCCCCATTTTATTAGTTTTTGTCACACGTTGATCCTTAGACTTCTTTTGTCTATGATTTCCGTTAAAACACTATGTGTTAGGCACATGTTTTTCTATTCTACGGGTATAACCTGGAAAACAAGAATTGATGGCTCACTTTCTCATTTCCATCTCTCTCCCCTCTTATCTCTATCTAGACCTCACCAAATTCTCATCCATGCCATTCTGATCGTTAACCTTGCTTGAGTTTTGCACCCAAATTTGATGGGCCTTTGGCTCCTTTTTACCTCCTCTCTCTTCAGAACCCGGAAAACTAATTCTCGTCCTCCTTAGCCTCTCTACCTCGTTGGAGTGTTATGACACTCACGTCTATCAGAAAGACTACATCCATGGCTACCTCCATGATCTGTATTCCTCTCAATGCGATTCGTTAAGGATGAAATTGGTGGAGGTTCTAATATCTCTATTTCTTTTGCTACATGTGGTATTTTAATAGAAATTAAAGATGTTGATTTCAGTTTTATTCTTTCTTTTTCATGCATGCTTCCAGTCTGTAGTTAGAAATCTGGAATGGGTTAAAGTTAAATCAAGGATTCTATAGTTATAATTTTGATATGTGTATTTTGTGTCATGACCGGAAATTTAAAGCCGTAACTTTTAGTAATTTTAAGTGAAAATATAATAAAATATTAATTTTTCGAAATTCAGGAGAAATCAAGTATTAGATAATATCGTTTTGGTCCTCAAATCATTATGAATTCCATAACTATTAAAACTCTTATTAATTTTTTAAATTACTTAAGAAAAATATCCGATAAAGTTCAAAAAAATTTTAAACTATCTCATTTAAATACATGTTGAGAAATTATAAATTTTGGTAAATTAAGTTCAATTGAAAACTTAGTCCAATGTCTAAAATAATTTATATAAAATAACTTAAAGTTTCAAGTTCTCAAATTAATAATAAAAATCATCCTCATACATCTACTTAGTAAGATTATTAATCTTGGCTAAATAATTGAACAAGGAAAGAAAGTTAACAGAGTATAAACACCTATCAAGGATTAAAAGTAGAACTGCATACACAAGCTGCACAGCTTGACTATCTATCAAGACGACTACCTCAGATAGTCAAACACCTGAAAGTAGGAGAAGTAGAGGGGGTGAGCATTTACATACTCAGTAGAAATTAAATTACCTTTTTGAATAGATGCAATTTTACCAAACCAGCATAGTTAATAACTTTTCCAAATCCATTTATAAACTAAGTTTATAAAACAATTGGTATCCAGAATAATCACATATTCAAAACCAAAACCAGTCAACTAATATAAATGAGTGAGCTCTTATACTCCCATCACGGCCCTGTAATATCCTTTATCAAAGGTACCCAGCATCTTGATACTATCCCGAAATGTATCAGCCAAAAACTTGTGCAGAGGCCTAAGTCTTTCAACTAGCACTGCAGTAACTCACCAGCGATCTAAATTACCATGATGCAATAATGGAACTCAAGTGTGTGATTCTACGGTATGTACAATATATAACAGGATATGTAATAATCATGCGAAATATAATCAAGCAATGCTTTAAAAATACCCACTTGGCATTATTCTGGGATTTACTGTAACATGGGCAACTCTCCACTATATTACCCCATAATTACAATTTAGACATAAGTATATAAAATCACACAGTCCAATCTAAATATAATCCAATGTGTTTCCACAATTTAGTAAACCATCGCGTAAATCACGATTTTTTATAAATAAATTATAATGCAATTATAAATAAAACAGTACAAAGCCAGGTAGGATGGTAGCTATACCAAGCTAATGACGCTCAAAAAATCTCTCGCTGACCACTTAGGTGCTCGAACGGTCGTTTCGGAATCCTGATAAATTCACTTGAAAAAGTGATTTTTCCAACGAAGTTTCAAATTGAAAAACGGAGATCATCACTGAATTCAGAAAACTCAAAAATGCTAGTTTAGATATATAATTTGTCAAAAGTGGATCTCAGGATAGGACTCGGCCTTTGTGGCACGGCAATATTCATGAACCACGTGCTTCGATTTTCGTTCCATTTTGAAAGTTCGTCTCTCAACTTCATTGAGTCTAAATTCGAAGTCAGAATTCAGTTTCGACGTCCCGAGTCTTAAATAGGCTTAAAAATCCAAACGTTACAAAAATATCACTTTTTCAAAATACTTATAAAAACGTCCATTTTCTTAATTCGTTAATTGACATACTTTTGGATATCATTTTAATGCCTAACAACTGTAATTATTTATAATTTTAACACCTCTTTCACCTCATATAATTATTTCGGGTAAAATAATTACCTAACAAAATATTTGTAAAAATATCACTTTCAAGAAAGATTAGTAAAACGGCCAAAATTGTGAAATTCTTATCGGCGGTGAGATGACAACCGAAACTGGTTAAGAAATGATGGTGACGACGAGACGAAGCTAATCGTGCCGTTGGTGTCACGAAAGGAGGTCGGACGGTGAAACTCTGCTCGAAAAACCTCACAGTGGCCGGAATCTTCAACGACCCAGATCTCCGGCGAGGGGCTGCGGTTCATGGCGGAGACGGCAAGCAAAGCTTCATCGACAACTAGATCTCTGGCGAGGGGCTGCGGTTCATGGTAGAGACAGTAAGCAAAGCTTCATCGGCAACCACTGCTTCACGTGGGCTTGTGCATCTGGCAGCTAGGGCGGCGGTGGATGTTCGACGATGCTGTAGAGCTTTGGCTCTTTCTCTTTCTCTCTCGGGGGCTTCCTTAGAGAAGATGAAGAATGGCAGGAATTTAAAGGCAAATAAGAGAATTGTTGCCCATGTGTCAACTATAGTATATGTAGGACTGTTCCGTTATTTATAGTTTTGGCCCAAAATTTAAATATTTTTTCATTTACGTCCTTAAATAATTATAATTTAGTCCCTAAGTTTAAAATTCTTTTTCACTTTAGTCCAAGTACACCTAGACTTAATTAAGTCCATATTCATTGCAGTTTTTTTAATTAAAATTTATCAAAATGTCCTTTGATTTAAATTACCTAAATGCATTTAAATTATCTAAATGCCCATTTAAAAATCCAGTTTTTACATTTTGGTTCAAGTGTGAAGTGAAGTGCTTTTATGGACATTTTTTTTAGCCCATATCTGAAAGGGTCTAAGTTAATAAACGATAAAAGGATAAAAATCTAGTGAGTTAAATTGAAAATATCCATGTGAAGGTTTTGTTTCTATATTATTCATTTTTATGGGGTTTTATCATACCATATTATAGATTTATATAGTTTTTGTTTGTTTTCTTTATTATTCTTTTGTGTTTTGTGTTTTTCTTTATATATGAATCTTCTATGATCTAAATCTAGAAAAAATTCAATGTATATATAGACACTACACAGTTCACAAAGATAGCAGTTCACAAAGATATAATCCATTAGAGTTGATACAATGCATCGGGATAATTAATGAATATATGAAAAATGTGATTTTTGTAGGATTCGTTGTCTGTGAAAATTAGTGAATTTAGTACAATTGTGAGTATCATGAATTCCTCTAGTGGTATTTCTAGCAATACTGCGTGCTAGTGAAACGAACTCTTTGTTGAGAGATACTGATGATTTTTATTGCTTGATCTTCCGTTCCGGGAATGAAACAGCTCATACATGTGCTAAGATTAGTCTTTTCTATATATATATATATTTATTTATTTTGTAATTCGGGAAATTTTAAATTGTATTGCTTGTATTGGCAAACGATTTATTTTTATAATAAATATCCTTTCCACCTTAAAAAGGAAAAAGAAATATGTATAATATATACACAATTTCGTAACCATCTAATATTAAGGTATAGATTTGTCATTCATAAAAACATAAATATATATATATATATCAATCTAAAGATATGTGAAAAACGTGAACGAGGAAAATATAATTAACTCTTAAAGAAATTATGCTCACAATTATCCTGTAATCAAAGAAAGTGGCCTTTTTTTTACTCTTCATTTTAACAATTATCTTTGTTTTTTTTTTTAATAACAAAAAGGTAGTGTATATCAGTTTTTATATCCTATTTTAGTTGTTTTCCCCAATATTTATATTAATTCTAATACTTAGTATTCAATTTTACTAATGTATACTGAGTCCGTAAATGTTTACACCAATTACATTTAATATATGTTATGGTAAGACTGATATACATGCATGAAAACTGATATAACTCGGTCATTGTGCTACTTGGGGAAAAAAAATAACACACATGATTTTATTAAAATAAAGTATAAAAAACGGGCCTTTATATGTTTACATATATATACATTATATATGTAGGCCTTTATATGTATATATATACACATTTTGTATGTTATTAGCTTTTTTCTTTATGTATCAATGTGATATTAGATTGGAATTATTAGATTTTGCTTCGGATGCATGACGTTATAGCGCCACCATGTTATAGCCACTTCCACATGACTAGAATGTATAATAATAGCCTTTGACATTTAGTTTTAAAACCTGTCCCAAGCAACCCGGGAAAAAAAAAAAAAAGAAGAAGAAGAGGAAGAAGAAAGAAAAATCACAGTTTTGACTTGAAAAAATTGGGCTCCATTTGAGGAATGGAAGATAAATCGTGTACGCCTTATAAAATTAATAAAGAATGTAAAGTGGTACATAAACGCACTAGCAAACCATATATAATTCGAAATTCGTGGGGTTTAGGTGATAACGAGCAAAATGTTAGTGGAGAACAAGAGTTAAACATCAGTTTTTGTTTTTACTAGTTTGACAATGCTCAATGTCAACCATATATAATTAGACACACTAGCAAAGTACTATATATTATTCAAAAGTCGTGGGGGTACAGGTGATAATGGGCAAAATTTTTAGATGACAACAAGAGTTAAACTTCATTTTTGTCTTTTGTAATTTGACAATGCCCATGTCAACTGGTTGACTTTCGCATTGCAGATTAAGACTGCGGCGTTATGCAGCACTAGTGGTATTATTATTAAAGAGACTCCGCAAACCACTTGTTACGATCAACCTCCAAGTTGTGCAGGTTCATTATAAGAGAAATGTATAATTATATATAATTAGTAATAATAACTTTTAGACAATCACATAAGTTTAGATTAAATTTTAGACCTGTAGATTATTACACACATATTATGCAATCTTATTGATAATTTCTGAACAATTGAAAAATATATTATCATTGAATTATATATATATATATATATATAGATATATATACTCATCAGATAGATTCCGTTAACTATAGGCGTTTTGCATCTACGGATTCAATACAACTTGTACGAATTTCTGCATATTAGTTGGTCATCATTATTGATGAGGTCCACTCTAGAGTGCTGTCCTATATATTACGTACGACGTGACATAGAGAACTAATTATGTAACATATTGTAGCAAACTACCCCCTGATTATACCTAATAAGATATCGTACATATTATAAGTACTTAATTAGTTGTTAGACTAGGATGATCTTCTTCCATTAATGGTGAAGATGTCTAATTTTGGAAGCTGCCAATTGAGAACTAAACACATGGTTCATGATCTGCTTTTCAGAACAAACAATTAGATGGTCATCACTTTCGATGTACATATTTGCCATAAGAGGGAAGACCAAATCTATGAATGGCACAAGTAGTTTCCATTACTCTATGCATGTCACGAGATCAGAGGCATTAAATCTAAGAAAAGATTATCAAATTGTCAAATTTTTGTTTTAAAAAAAAGTGGGGGCTTAACTAATGACCACCACTTACCATAAATTTAAAGGAAAATAAGACACACACACTCTACCAAGGTTTGAACCCCTGACTCCCCAAAACTCACACACACATCCCTCAAGCCTTGGACTAACTAAGCTAGCCTCAGTTGGCAATTATCAAATTGTCAATTGGTTATTCATAGAGGCCAGGATAATCCAATGTATTCCCCACATTATACTTCTGGTCCTTTCAAAATGCGAAAACTCAAGCTTACACCTTGCTTTAAAAATCAACAAATGCAAATAACTTAAGGAGCTTACACCTTGCTTTAAAAATCAACAAATACCGAGAAACCGTCGAACACATATTCCTTTTCTGTCCTCTTGCAACACGAATATTGTTCTCCTCTTTGTGGTGCCTACGCCCTTCCCCCTCTCATCACCCTTCCATTTCAGATTGGTTCAATTGCCTGTGGACCCTTAACAAAAACAATCCATCAGCACCTCATTTTTGCTTCAGTCACTCTTGAGCAAATCTGGATTGCCAGAAACAAATCTATCCACGAAGTAACCCCGCCCTCATTACAGTCCATTATCTCCACAATTAGCGCAACAACCACGTTCTACCAAAATTGCCTACACTCACCTATAGACTGTTTGAAAAGACTAACAATTCCCACTTGGTTCCCTCCACCTCAGGAGTGGGTGAAGATAAACTTTGATGTTTCCATCTCTCCCAATTCGTCAATAGTAGCTTGCTTAGTGAGAGACCATTCTGGAGCATTGCTAAAAGCCTTCTCGGAGTCTATTCCAAGTAATATCCCTTTAGAGGCAGAAGCACTAGTAGCAGCCATGTCCTTAAGGTTTGCTACTACTCTTCCTTGGAGGTTCATCATTCTGGAAGGAGATAATTTAGAAGTTATAGAAAACCTGTCATTCAAAACAAGCTCGTACCCGTGGAGAATTTCAGACTTGATAGAGGAATATCGTCGACTATCTACTCCTTTCTTCTCTGTTTTATTTTCATATGTTTCACGTTTTGCTAACTTTATAGCCCATAATCTAGCAAAATGGGCTTGTTTATCTTCTTATTTTGGTTGTATCTCTTTAAACTATATTTCTAAAGATGTACTTTTTGATTCGGTTCAGTGAATCCCCTCCTTTGGATTTTGATCCATTGGCCGCAATTTAATTTATTTCACCATTTCTAGTAAATAAAAAATAAAAAAATAAAAAAATCAACAAATGCAAATAACGTAAGGAAAAACGGTGGGGAAGAGAATGCTTATAACTTTAAATGGGGGCAAATGATCATACTAGCTTAGGAGTAGTACTATTGTGGCTACTGTTGGTCATAATTAATCACTTAAGTTCCATTTGAAAGTTGGATTTTTGAAGGAAAAGAAAAAACATTTTAAAGGATTTCATTTTCTCTCATTTGAATTGAAACAAAAAATATTTGAATTTTTCTTCAAGAAGAGTGAGTTTGATTTGATGTCAGTTTTTAGTCTATAAAATTTCGACACATTAATTAATATAATCAGAAGTGTCAAAATAAATTCTAAAAATTTTAAGAAAATTATTTTCCTCCTACTTTTTCCATGAATATTTCCTAGCAATTTTTTTAGCTTCAAAATCCAGGTTGCAATCGGAATCTTTGTCTTTTTCGTTCAAAAAATTAATCAATTAGTCTTCGATAGCCGCAGTATGAATTAACGGATTGGTTCGACTATTAGTTTAATATTGATCCTAATTCGTATTTGAAAACTAATCATGTAAAAACTCAGTTTTAAGAGGGGTATTTTGGTCTTTTGACCAATTTTTTTTTTTTTTTTTTAAAAAAA